>MU832753.1:0-67282 GCA_029204225.1 Diphasiastrum complanatum
ATGAGCCATGATAGGATCCAAACCTATGTGTGGACCCACCCTGTGAATGTACTGACGCAATCGGCCTCGAGCTCCTGTCTACGATCTGTTCTAGTTGAGAGGTTGTGTTGGGGTTGGGCCTCGAGCTCCCTTGAATCTGTTTGAATTTGCAGCATGTGTGCAACGCTGTGGATAGTCTTGTGGAAGTACTTCCACTGCGTCTCCCAGATGAACTTCAGCTCGCCATCTGCAGGTGAGAGGCATGTGATTTTAGGGCATTACGAAAAAACATAACATTGACAGAAAAACAAACTAGCAACTACGGAAAAAATAAAGGCCAATTACATTACTATACTGCTTACCTCTCTGGCTGCAAGATGGGCAGCTGCAGGAACTGTCCAATCCGGTCCATGAGCTCATATACCAGTCCAAGTGTTGACCCCTCGCAGTCAGCCATGCAGAGCACAATGTAGAGTGGTCGAAGCAGTCCTGACAATGTCTGTGCATCCCTCAAGAACTGGTCTCCCCTCACCGTGGAAGAAAAGTGCTCCCCATCCTCAGTGCGCTGAAACGTACTGGCACTCCAAAGATCACTGGCAACCATCTGTAGAAGCTGCGCCCTACACCTGATCAAACGATTGATGACCACCAAGTCGAATGCAAAGCGTGTGTGTGCTGGCTTACGGAGGTCCAGATGGCTGAACACCCGGAACATGGCAAGAACACACCTCTTCCCGGTGACAAAAGTCACCAGGAAGAGGGCCTCATGGACGATGGCTCTAACCCATGGAAGTGCACCTATGTCCCCCATCAGAGATCTATGCCGTGCGCTGCACAGGGGTATGGACGATGTGAGGGAACTCGGCCTCTAGCAGGACACCCATCTGAACGCAATTCGTGGCATTGTTCGTCACCACCGTGACGACATGTTGTGGGCCTATGGACAGGATGGAATACCTGATGACATCAAATATAAACTCTGCTGATATGACTCTCCCCCCCCTGCTGCAATCCACGGCCCTCAAAAACTGTGTGCCCATGCAACTGGAGACCAAGATGTTGAGGATCGGCCTCCTCCTGACATCAGTCCAGCCATCAGACATGATGCTGCAACCGTAAGTGGCCCAATGGCGACGTAGAGGCTCCATGTCTCTAGACAAGGACTCGACCCTATCCCTCAGCATGTGTGTACGGACAACCTCTGGACAAGGGACTCTCCAGCTAGGGCTGACAGACTGTGCAAGGCGGAAGGCCCTTCTGAAGGGCTCAGAGTCGGTGATGGCAAATGGAAGGTTCAGCTCATAAATTAGACTGGCCACGGCCTGTGTGGCCTCTCTGTCCATGTGCGGCTGATGCGCGCCGCGAATACTCTGCTACCTAAGAACTCTTCCAGCTGGGCGACGGGTAGCGGAGCTCCAGCACGGTGCACCAAACGTTACGGGAATGGATGATGACGTGACAGGCTGGGCACTAGTAGATGCATCGGCTGTAGACGTGGAATGGGGAGAGTGGGATGCACTGGCAGGGATGGGTGCAGCAGCATAACTGGGGTGCACTGGTGGAGGGGGGACATCTGGCATGGGATACGAAAACTGCTGCCTAGGGAGGTCATCCGGATGTGAAGGGAGGGAGGACGGGATCTCCTCAACATCATGGAAGGCCTCATCACTCTCATCCTGGGCCTGCTCCTGCTCGGACTGTGGAGAGTCCATGAGAAAGTCGTAAATTGGGGGAGTGTGAGCAACAATAGGTGGTGGTGGAACCGTAGTGGCAACTGGCGGACGAGATGGGACGGGATCCACCGAAATGGGTGCAAATGGGGGTGCGTCTGGCGGAACTGTCTGAGGGGGGTGAGAGACAAAGGGACTGGACGAGGATGCACTCCCTCTCCTCGTGCGTGCCAGCCAAGCAGGCAGCAACTCCGGGTCAACCACGTATGGCGCGGTGCAAAACCGAAGAACACCCTCCGAAATGGTGTTCTCCCCCACCACAATACGTGGCTCGTAGGTGTCCAGAAGTCGCTGCCTGACGGGAACGGACATGTTGGCACAGGGGGCAACATTCAGTGTGCCACCATTTTTGGCGCGTGCGCAGATTAGGTGGCCTTGAAGGCGAGTGACGGTGGCACTGAACTCAACCAGGCAATATCGGCAGCGCACGATCTTTGCACCGGACTTGTTGGACTTGTCGGGAATCCGCCTGACAATGTCCACCTCGCCCCACATATCGGCAAGGTTGGAATGCACCATTTCTGTAGAGGGAATTGGGGAAAAAAGGCAGAGATGATCGTGAGTGCGATAGGAGGCGGAAAGCTGGAAAATTCCTAGCAATGGCCGAAGTAACAGTAGCAGGGGCGGAAGCGATCTGTGCAACGCAAATACAGTGTGATGGCGAAGAGTGTGCGGACAATAGAGAGGGCGCCTGTCTTGCCCATGACTGGTCTCGAGTAGCGTGTCCACGCTAGGGATCTGTAGACCAACAACCCGTAAGTTAATTGTGACTATAAGGGAATTGGGGCCCTTATGTGTACATGGTCATAATCAATGGTTGTAGGCCTAAACACTTGATGGTGGATTTGTATGGGTCTATCAGTGAGTCATTGGGGAACTGGATGACGTGGCCCAGATAGGCTGCAGAGGTGTTCAGTGAGGTGTCAGAGTGCACTACTAGTGGTGCATGGGCCTTGGAGGGTATAAGTATACCTGTTGGGCTCACACTAGTGTATGCTTGATAGCATGACCAGTGGCAGGATGCTGCTGGTGTGATGCCATACTCCTCTTTGTGATTGATCCATAGTTTGGGGGCTAGATCTGTTCGATCTAGGTTTGGTTGGGTTGGTTTGTCCACCATCAGGTTCCTTTGTGTTGCTTGTGATTGACATGCTTAGAATAGGATCCTTAGATTGAGGACTTTATAGCGCAGACAACAGGAAGAGGGTGCGGACAGCAGCGCGATGGGCAGGGAGAGAGATGAAGCGAGGGGGGGAATTAGGGTAAAAAAAAACAAATAATATATTAAATATTGCGGTACCGTGGATCAGTATGGATCCGCGGTACCACACTGGATCCGCGGATCCTGGTACCGCGGGATCTATGATATATATACATATATATATATATATATATATATATATATATATATATATCAAATATGTTAAAGATATTTTAGAGAGAGAATGTGAGGAGGTGCAGAGGTTGATGGATATGTATGGGCCCGATGGTACATCCACCCAGCCAGTGAGACCATCACAGGGTTTTGGACAGGGACGGGTAGCAGGGGCAGCTGCAGGCTCACAGGCAGGGGCCTAGTACAGCACGGACATGGCCTACGACGGGTGCAGGGCCTAGTACATCACGGGCAGGGCCTAGTACAGGTGCAGGGCCTAGTACAATACGGTCTGGGCATGGTTTAGGTGCAGTGCATTGTCTAGGCGAGGCCACTCCAGTTCCATCCACAACAGCAGGACCTAGATTAGGAGCCCCGAGCATCACCCGGGCATGTGGGATCAGTGGCAGCAGGTCCTTCTCGTCCCTCGTCGTCAGCAGCAGATGCACCACACACCGACAAATCCTGCCAGAGATAGTGACACACCTCCAAACTCTTTGCTTTGGTTCCATTTTGCCAGTAGCGCACTGTTTGCATGTGGCTAATGGGTGTTTTGTGGCAGGTATGGATGCACGATATTGAGTGATGGATGGCCTGATATTCGTCGGCGATTCGTCATCAATATCTTGGTTTCTTGCCTGCTTGGCACAGTCTTCTTGCGTGGCATGAATGCCACTCGAGGTGGTGCAGCCATCACAACCAACTTCATATGGGAGGCTGTGAGAGATGTGATTGTTGACATTGGGGTGGAGCACGTGGTTCAGGTTCACAGACAATGCCACGAACTGTAAGCAGATGGGAGAGATTTTGATGAGGGAGCACCTCGCCAATGTATGGATACCATGTGCTGCACACTGCATAGACCTCCTCATTCATGACCTGTGTGCACTTCCATGGATTAGAGAGGTATAATTTTTTCCATTTGCTTTGCTATCTTCCTTGACACTTGCTTCATCCTGCTAAACCCATCTCAGCGGTTATCTAAACTTTCTACTGGATGTCTGTGTTGCAAATTACTTCTCAGGCCATGCGCGTGGTCAATTTCATCACCAGGAAGAAGCGGAAGAAGCGCGTGCTTACCCTATTCCGCACCTTCTCGCCATTGGACTTGAAGAAGCCAGCACCCACCCGCTTTGCCTACTACTTCTTGGTTCTAGAGTGACTGATGGCAGTGAAGGACCCAATGTGGTGGTTGGTTTCTAGCGAGGCCTTCCTGGATTTTAGAGGCATCAGCGCAGATGCGACATATTTCCAGGCCACTGTGTTTGGAGATGAGTTCTGGATACATGCAGCGGAGCTTGTGGGGGTCCTTTGACCCATTTTGTATGTGTTCAATCCCAAATTTTCGGACTGCAGCTCTTCCATTTTCATCTTGATTTTGCCATTTTCTGATTCCAAATAACTCCAACTCGTCGTTGAAGTTCTCGCAGTTCCTCTTTTAGCCAGCCAAACTCGTGGAGCAAAAATCCCTCCATAGGTTGGGAAGGGGTGTAGTCGTGGGACAGATGAGTAGAGACATTGGTTGGAAACGGGGTAGTCTGCTGTCCTTCGATAGTGTCGTCTTGGTGCGGTGGTAGCTGAGGTACTACACTGGATGTGTAGGCGGTAGAGGATAATGCAATTATAACAACAAATGCAATAGATTTGGAGACAACAGTAACTGTGGAGTTTTTGGGGGATCAAGAAGAGAGAGAAAAAAGAGATCATCTTCAAATTTGGAAAAAGATAGACATGTATGGACAAACGTGGACAATGAACTTTACAGAACCTAATCAATATAAATCTTGTAAAAGCCTACCACTTGAATTAATATATTTATGCTCGAATTGATTTGAATGTTCTTGGAACGAGTACTGACTAGATTTATATGCAATGACCAATATTAGCAATCGCAATTGCAGTGTACATCAAAAGTTTGCGCAAATGGTTTTGATGTTTGATTTTGGAGAGTGTTCAATAATAAATAAACTTGATTTGAATGTGTCCTGATAAGATGCTTCTTTACAGTCACATTTACAATTGCAAACAGCAATGCAATCAACATATATGATGGGTTTTGACCTTACATTTTGGGCATTGGGATATCTGCATGTTGCATTAGAAGACAGAACTCTTTCTTCCTATTCAAATATCCTTTTTTGCATAACGCTAATTGAATTGAACCTTTCGGGATTCGAACATTCACAGTGTTCCACTGTATAAGCCTAATCATTTCAAATCTTCTGGCAGTGTTGTAGTTAACATATCTACGTGAACATAATTGACTAAAATATTTTGCAATTAATAATCTACTACATTGACTGGGAACCTTCATTGACTCAAATTTCTAGTATAATATATATATGCTGTGGTAAGTATTTTATTATACAAATCAGTCAAATAAGTGTAATTTTCAGTTTTCAGGAGTTAAAAATCTTGAAACCTAGAAATAGGCTTTTCTCCAATGTTTTTTTTAATTTTAAAATGATTTGATTCAATTGTAGGAATTAATCTGAATCACAAGAGGAACTTTGTGGGGAGTTTAGATTATTGTTTCTGAATGTAATTATAAACCCCCCTCCCAAGTATTGAAGAGATAATAGGTAAAGAGAGAGTGTATTATCATCTGGATATTGCTGTACAATACAAGGAAGTGGAGGTTATGCAATTGTAGGCAATTCAATCAAGAAGATGTTCAATTGAAGCATATCTAGCTTTTTCAGTTATTCTTAACTGAATCCAGTATGGCTAAGCGTCAATTTTTATTCATGCAGGCACCAGAACCACTGCCAGGCAGTCAATACAGTATGGGTAGACACAGGCAGCCGACTTTGAGGCTTCTTGCAAATCTTTTGCAGCAAGCTTCTACAGATTTGGAATCCGCAGTTGAAGAAAAAGGACTTCTCATCGCAAAGGTGAGAGGTCATTCTCCTTGTTTGGGCTTCACTTTATTTACTGTGGTTATTGCGGGGAGAGCTCATTCCTTGTAAGGTCTTGAATTTTTTTGAACGTGGTCATTAAGGAAGCTTACATACCTATGCTCTTGTTGACAGCTTCAAGATGTGAATGAACTGTCAAGGCATGAGCTTGATGAGGTTATCAAGGCCTATGGCAGACAAGAATATGTAGATGCAACTCAAAGCTTGAGAAAAAGGTGCTTTGCGCTCATCAGTTTTTGAACATGAGCTCTGTAATTTATATGTCAGTTAGGTGAAAATCATCTTATTCCAGTGACTTCCCTGTATCGCTTGTTATCTGTTTTGCTGATGTATTGGTGGTGCGCAAGAATGGTTGTCAAAGCCAAACTATGTTCATCAGTGGGAATATAGGAATTAAAGAAAGTTTTCCACCTTGAAGATTTTAACATTACTAAGGTTTTTGGAAATAATCTCAAATAGGTTACTACCATATGGAAAGGGTGTATGGTGGTAGTGTTATCTCAATCTGTATGAAGCTTTGAGATACATTGACGGTAATGACAACAAAAATTCTTCTGAAATGAGACATCAAAGCATTTTCTCTCAAGGTGTGACGTTTCCATAGACTACGTTAGCATGGTATTGAACCTCTGTGGCTGACCTGGATCATAAGTCTACCTGGATCTGAGTCATCTTTGCTATCAGGATGGGTAAATCAGAAATCACTAGATGACCAAAGGTTTTATCACATCTTCGAATTTCAACTTCCAACTGCAATATTTGTTGTTCTTCAACCTGGATTTTCAGCACAGACAGGCAATTTTGAGGTTCATCTCATATAGACTTTTTAGTTAGTTATAGAAGCCCTCTGAGGTTGCAGGAGTTGCTGGGTGTTCGTTGATCAAGTTGGCCAGGGATTATAGTGCTTGAAGTTTTTGTAAGTGATATTTCTTCTCATTGTATCAGCAATTTGGTTGCATACTGACATGACCATTGGTACACACAGAGCTTGCCAATGTTTGCTGACAAGGTAATGCAAGTATTGGCTGTCTTGTGCTTGTTAGTTAACATACACAGAATCATGTCATTTGGAGGGACCTATGGAGCAGTATATAACAAGCGTGCCATTTAAACATCTTAACCTTTGCTAGCTAGTGGTGCACTTCAATGAAATGATCATGGGGACATTTAAATTGCTGTCTCCTAGTTGAAAATTGATTTCAAGTGCCTGACGAGGCGGCTGTTTTATGATGGCTGGGTATTGATCTTTGCTAACTTTTCTGACCTATTTTATGTACAAATGTCCACGTTTGTGAGTCTAGTACTTCTCAATCTTGGAGATGAGAGCCTATCTGATGATGTTACAGTAGCCTATTATCAGAAACCCTTTGCGTATTGAATTTAGTGTAATTATCTATGGAGCTGTGGCATGGGGTTTTAGGCAATCAGGCCCAAAGCTGACATTCATGAGGGGATCAAGTCTGCCTGGAGCAGTGCATGCGATGTTATGTGCTCAGTGGAAACTTACAAAATCTGAGTCTAAAGCAATTAAAGTTACAGATTTCTCGATGTAGGTTTGCAAATAAGATTTTGTCAATCAGCACTCTGTTCTATCCAATAACACAGAATACACAAAGCTCAAATCGTTGCTATTACATCCCTGCTACAAGTGGCTTGTAGGTGAAGACCTTGCCTCAAATCGAGTTCAGGAGTTTGAACGCGATCAACCACATAAAGGAATATTTAAGAGACAAAATGGTACTGTTTCTGCGTAGAACTTCTTGGTTTAGTGCAAGGATTCAGCAAAAGTGAGGCTCACAGACTTCTCAGTGACTTTGTTGATTAATGAAGGATCGGTTTCTTGCAGTAAAGTGCTTCAATGGAATCATGACATCGTTATATATTGCTGATATTTTTCAGCCATGGAGTTTATAATATCTAATATGAAGAAATTTCCTGTGATCCGTGCAATAAGGGTGTCCCATTGTCACGCCAAGCCTGTGGTGGTGCACCCATTTCACCCCTCTATGCTGTGTTTTCTTGTCGATGCTAATTTTCATCTTGCATGTCACTATATGATCTTGCATGTTGGATCTTAAGCCTGCATGATAAGTATATCTATTGTTTTCAAGCTAATGTAGATATTGAGTTGCATGTTACATGCATGTTGATTTCTTGTGTTTTCATGTTGATAAGCAGCTTGGGAGCACATAAATGTCTTCAATTAAACAAGTAAATAGACAAATCGAGTTACCCTAGTAAAACTAACGAGATTTAAATGTCAAACTAAAAAGGATGAGAAGTTTCTCTGAAACATATAAACTATCAATATTAAAGTGGTGAGACTATACTGCAAGCCGTGTGGTCTGAAGGAGGTGTGTATCTGTAGGTCTAGTGGCTAAAGTAGGTAACTTTGTGGATTGGAGAGCTCTTGTTTTACATCTGGAATGCATCTATCTGACTGGAACATGGTGTGAGCGTACCATCCATGTCTACGCCACATGTGGGACTGGTGTCCAGACGGAAGAACCGCCTCGTCTTTTGAGTCATTGTCGTGTATATCCTTGTGTGTACGTCAGTGTGGCAAAAGGGAACTGATGGTGGATTGAGGTCGTTGACACCCCAGGCCCCTCTAAAGTCTCTATGTCACAACGGGCTCTCCTTAGGGCAAACATCTCTCGTATCATAAGAGCCACACATCTTTGGTTCTACATATGAGGTAAGAGAGCATGGACACAGAGGTTGGTCATGGTATAGGTAATACTATCTACCTCGGATCTCGTAATAGATAAGACATCGAATGAAATGCTCCTCTATCTTTGGTACACCCATAGAGCACAACTACCATACGCTATTCTCATGCAGAATCCCTTGAAAACAATCTGTCTCGATGCATAACTGTTGGGAAGAAACCCTCAGCTAACCTAGGGATATTTGTAGGCTATGAAAAATCCTTGATGCCAAGTATCGTGGGCGGATGTAAAGGCCAGGCGTGTCCAAATCCAAGAAGTGTCTTGTAAAAATCAAGCTTGACCCCCCCCAGTGGGCCAAACCAGGTCAAACGAGCATACTTCCCGTGTATGAACCGTTTGATGCAGTTGTGCATACCCTTTGGAAGACTAGATATAGATATATCTAGTGAGGCAAGTAGTCCAGAAGCCTGGTCATACCGGGAAAGCTGATAACCTCATCCAGCTAGTGTCCTAGATGATGGAAGTGCATCCCATGGATATCTAATAATACAGCTGTTTGATTGGCTCATCAAAGAGACCCTCTGAATAAGAAGGATCAGTCTGAAAATAGCTGAAGGTGAAAAGATGAGACTGCAAAACTCTACAACGATGATAGGGTGAGGAACAAAGAAAATTTTCCCACAAATTATACATGAGAGCATGGAGGTTTGAATGCATGAGAAGCTGGCCCAATCAAATGGTAACTATCCAGTACACCAACTCTCTATTGCATACATAGCTGCAGGGGTAACCAGAGTGCCAAACATATGACACCAATATCTCAGTGAAATACGTTTCCTTCAATGAAACTCCAAAAGTCCGTTTCAAATGAACCGTTTGAAACGGATTTTAAAATTAGAGGAGAAAAATAACCTCCTAATGTGTGTGTGAAAGTTTGGCATATAAAACTTTATTAGAACTCAGTAGGGAATAGTAGAATCATGAATACCTTGTGCATGTGCATTGTGTATCTCAATGTCTCATGGAGTACTTAGTCGTCTAAGTTTGTCAATTACCAATTATTTATATTGTCATTGTATAAAGCTATAATCACTGTCTGGACATTTAAACAACACTTGTTTTTTCTTTAACAAAAGGCTAGGAATAAAACAAGCAAAATAAAAGACCCTAGAAATGTTTTGTTGTCCCTTTCCCGACAGAGCCAATTCTTTCCCGTTTCAAACACGTTGCAAAAAGACCATACCGAGTTTATACTTTTTTTGTTAGTTCAGATCCCGGACGAGGAAAAGCTGCAAGGTCCACAAAACATTCTATGACACTTACTGTCTACGTCACGTTTGTGTCTCTTGAAGCACAATCTCTTCATCTAGACTAGAGAGGAAAGGCCCTTCCCAAGTCGAGTCTTAGCAACAAGTCTCATATTGAATATAGGGGTCGAGAAGAGAACACCGAAGTATACGATGGTACGACCTCCAATGGCTAATCATCAATTGGGAGTCTCTGTCTCCGCATGAAGCAGCGTAACTGTCCAAGGCCATGACCTTGGTTTTATTAACATTCACCTCATGGGCCATAGATTGACAAAAAGTAAATAGAACAACCAAATATCTCTGTAGACCCTCTCTAGTACGAAAAACCAATACAACATCATTTGCGTAGACAAGGATTTGTATCAAGATCTTACCCAACAAGCATCCTTGGCCACTCGATTGTCCACTGACTCTCTTAAGCTCATCAATATAGAGGTCCAGAAGTGTAAGTGAGCATCGTTGGTTGACACCAATAGTACTCGAGGCATGCTCCACGATACCCTTTGAAGATGAAGCATCCAACAACTCTCCCATATAAAGTCCTAATTGCCAAGATGACATCTTGTGGGAACTGGAGGTCTTGTAGCTGTTGTATGGGAACGGAGTCAACGTTCAAATCAACAAAGCAGCAGAAAATCTGGCCTTTCTTGGTTCTAGTCTCTTCAATCAGAGACCTGAGAGAATATACGATTAAAGATAGAATAGTGCATTCAAAATCCTGCCTGACCAATTGCATAAAGATGACGGGTCTCTGCTTCTTTACTTACTACATCTTGGAGAGAGAAAAAAAAAGAATGAAACTGCGGAAGCATAAAAACACCGAAATCATAAATGCGTTCAAAAGGACTAGAAATAAGGGAAAAACCTGGGATTTAAGACATATAGATATATGTAGAAAATGTAATCATCAAATCCTGTCGAAGAAAGTGGTGATATGGGCAGTACCAAGAAGCATACTGAGAGTGGATCGCTATCGTTGTCATCGACGCGGATGTCGAGTATGTGCTCTTTGGGTATGTGACAGTTGAGTGGCTCTAATTGATGGTGTACTCAGCATCTCTGATCTCTGTGATGGTCCCGAATAGGAGTATTAGTCTCATCATTAGACTTGAAATCGTCACAAGATCTTTCCCAAGAGAAAAAAGAGGTGATCTGGAGTTGTGAGGTAGATTTTGCTGTACATGACAAAGATTGTTCCGAAGTAGTAACATGTCCCAAATCATGAGAGCGACACAACGCGGATCCATATATGTGATGAGAGAACGTAGTGTGATAGGAGAGTCTCTAAAGAGGCAAAAGATCCTCCCTCAGATTTCTTTATATATGGAGCAATTGAAAATAAGGTGATTGTTCTCAATTTCCCCAAGAGTACAAAATTGGCAAGGCCTCTCTGTCCAGGAGACACACTGAAAATGACCTATCCTAACTGCAAGCTGATGTGAAGAAATCCGGAGTTGGCCCAAGAGGAATTTGATGCTATGCGTAAGACCAGAGTCCGGATACTGAGGTAGAATTGGCAAACCAACTGTATTCAACTCCAAGAAGTTAGGTCGATAGAAGTTGGGTTTGACCCCCAACTCATCATGCCAAGTATGCTGGATATAAGCCTGGTTAATGAAGTGACAAATAGACTTATGGGAGCCAGCGTGGAGATTTGAAATGGAAATGCTGAATGTGTCAAGTAAGCGAGAACACTAAGAATACCATGTGAGTTGATACCCTAAGAATGGAGATTGTTCACAGATTCTCTGAATCTGTGAACACGGTTTTTATTGATTCGTTTACGTCTTCTTCTTTCTTCGTTCTTCTGTAGTTACGGTTCTTACGGATCTTCTTCTTATTAGAACAGTTACTAAACAGAAGTGCTACTCAGGTTGCAGCGTGTATTTCCCAGCCTGTCAGTGGGAGTCACGGATCCGATACTCAGCTACATGCATGAACCAGCCATGTAACCAGACATAGCTCAAGAAGATCAACGTTCTGAAACAGGGAGCAATCCTACCACTATCTACTAAATCAGAAAGCGATCAAGAACAAGATTAACTACTGAAACAAGGAACAAGAAACAAAAAACTAGATTCCTAACAGCATTTTAACAGTCTAAGAATCAAGAAACACTCATTTCTTGATGCCTATATTGCTCAAGAACAATCAAGAACTGGAATGTAAGAAAGTATGCAAGATCTACACCACTAATTCAGCCTATTTAGTTTACTTGAGTACTGATTCCTACCTTATTCCACAAACAAGAAATGAATCCTAATCCACAACTAAGCAAGAAACAAGGAAACAAGAAATTGATTAATCCACAATACAAGGAAATCAAGCATGCTCATAGAAACTTCACTCAAGAACATTGCCATGAACAAGGAGCTTAGCAATTATCAAGAACTCGTGGAGGATCTTCTTTATTTGCTCGAGAGAACTTGACATTCAAAGCTCCCTCACAAGAGAGGGGGGCCCTTAAATAAGCAAGAAGGCTGTCCATGTGGAGCCCATGTGGCAATTCCACCAACTTAGAAATTATATGTGGAATTTGCCCTTCCACTAAAGGTCACCATCAAAAGGTGGCTCACTCTAATTAATTTAAGGGGCGTCTACATTTATTTACAAAGCCTAGGAAATATGACTAACTCCTACATGGTCGTTCCTTCTCTGGGTTACACCATGTAGGCTCACATAGATATTTCACTGTCATCCTAGCTAGTAATTTCTCGGCTGTCATGCTCGGCTCTCAGCTTCTTCTGCTCTCATCCTTCTGAGAGCTCCTCGGTCATGGGTGAGAGGTATTTTGTGTCTTCGGCTTGGCTCGGCATCTGGGGATTCTCTGGAATCTGCTAACATTATCCACCCCTAATCTGTTGCAGGACCCACTACAACACCGGTGATGTCTTTCCGCTTGGCACTTGGAAAAGCGTGGATCTTCGTTCGCTTCCGTAAAACCAGATGTTTATTATCCGCAAAACTTATTTTTTTTTTTTCAAAATTGGAAGTCTCTCAATTGGCCGCTACATTCCAGCCTTCCTGAGAACTTCTTGCGAGTCCTGCTCGCTTCGTCGTCGTGCCGTTTGCTTTCTCTCGCTCACCTTTCGCCCCAAGGCTTCAAAAACTTGGAAGCGGAGCTTACTTCCAAAATTGAGAGGCCCCAGGTATTCTCTTATCTTCTCCACAAAGCCCATTTCTTGCCAGTCCTCCACCATGGTCACATAATGCGACGACATAAAGGCCACTCTGTAGTATAGCCTGGCCATCATTTCATGGTCTTCTTCCGACTGGAGGGCTATATTTGAGTTGATCTTAATGGGATCCAAGCCTCGATCCCAGAAACAATCTTGCTGCATCAGAAAGGCCATAGATCTGCAATATTCGGCACTTTCTTGCACACAAAGATCGGCACTTGTTTTGTTCTTGTGCCCGAAGTCGAGTAGCTGCAGCCTTAGATCATCCGGGGAGGTTCTCTCTGAAATTCCCGGAATGACTGGCCAGTTTACCAACTCCACTCGTGGCTTTTCTACCGGCCATGGATTTCTGCGTTTGAGTGACATGTAGAAGGGATCCACTCGCTTCCATGCCGGTGCCTTCAGATACTCTTGGAGTCGCCTGCTATCTTTCAGGACTTTATTCCGCCACGCCGGTTGCAGTTCTAGCGCTGCGATGATCTCGGCCCTGGTGGAGTATTGGCTTTGATCTACGTCCTCTTTGCCTCCCCGCATGTGGGGAGGGTATTTGCTCTCAAACTTTTCTGACTCTCGTGTCAGCCAGTTTGCCTCTGGGCCTGGTAGGGGAAGTTGTCCTACGCGGTTGGAATGGCCTCACCATCATCTAGGGCCTTGGTGCCCATGTCTTTTTCTTTGGCTTTCTCTCTTGTCGACGGCTCAGTTGTGCCCGTATCTTGTCTGGGCGAGAACCTTCTTGTCTCTGGTTGATCTGCCAGGAAGTCATCATCACCCCCCATGTCGATGTTAGTTTCTGGAAGGTCAGGGATGGAATGATTTGGAGAGAGGGGTGCGGGAACGACAGGTTTCGGAGGGGGTGGGTTTAACAAATTATACGCCACACCGGGGGAGTGGAGTTGTTGGAGGAACTCGTCCCGTTGGGCCTTGTATGTGTCAGCTGGACCTTTTGATGGGCCCATTATTTTGCTAGGAGGTGATGGAGAGAGGGAAGATGAAAGAATTGGGTAAGTTGGAATAAATGTTTCGGAAAAATTAAATGCAGAGTAGGGGGAGGGGTTGAAGGTGGGAGGGGGTTGGGGAAAAGTCCTGGAAGCAGCACCGGCTCTCTGGCCACTCGATCCCGAGCTACCGTCTGAAGATTGGGTTTGCCTGCCCTGATTTCCTGCTCCATCATTCCCATCATCGTCCTATGGCTTCGTTGATTGAGCACCTGCTTGGGCCTTGCACGCCGTGTCCCATAATTGGTTCACCTTGTCCAAGACTTGCCGCAGGGTCTTCGTGGTATCTTCCAGCTGCTTCTGGGACTCCAGGATGATCTTCTCTTGCTTGGCCACAATGTTTTCAAAATTTCTCTTTTCGGCCTCTTGTTCTTGGTTTAGCCTTAACATATTTTTCCATCCGGATGGCTGAGGCCTGTGGGGCCTGGAATTGAATATCCTCGAGCTTGACTAGAGGAGCGTCGACTGTCATTGCACCCGATGATCCATCTCGTACTTGGTCGATTTGGACCATCTGGTGCTTCAGTTGCTGCTGGACCTCTTCCAGAGTGGTCTTCTGCCCGGCCATCACGGATTTGATTTCCACTGTCTCTCTTTCTTTTTCTTTGGCTAGCCTATGGTGATGTGTAATTTCCTGGTCTTGATGTTGGACCTTGCTCTCGAGCATTTGATATTGGCTAACCAACCAATGCATATGGTAGCTTGTTTCGAATAGGCCGATCATTGAGCGTTTGGCTGCTTCGGTGAGCTTCTCAGGGTTAGTGAGGGTTGGGTACTGATCTGGAGTGTGGGATGGTGAGGCTAAACCAAAAAATAAACGTGGTGTTAGAGCTGAAGATGGAGGTGGACGTGGAGGTGGAGGTAGTGGAGGGATGATGTTAGTAACTGTTGTGGTGGTGGTGGTTAGTGGAGGGGTCAGACTTCTTTCTGGCTGCTTCCCCTTCTGTGGCTTGTCGTCGCTTATTTCCATCAGGTTCGCAACATCAAAATATTGCGATGTGTCCAATGTGTGGACTTGCTGGGCCTGTGGTTGTTGGTCTTGTGGTTGCTGAGCTGCTTCCGTGACCTGGGGACTGGATATCCCCACTCCTCCCACCAAAAAAACTTGTGCCGGTGGTGATGTTGGTGGCGTTGGCGTAGTAATCAGTGTGGGTGGGGTGGTGACTTGATCTGGCTGACCTGTGACTTGCGATACTGTCGTGTCAGGTGCTGGTTTAGAGGTAGTTGCTCCATCACCCCCTTTGATGACATGTGAGGGTGATGAGTGTTGTTGTGAGGCCGTGGATGAGCTTCCATCATCTGAAGTGGAACCATCTGAAACTGATCCCACTGGTGATGTGCTTCCAGCTTGAAGCTTCTTTTGCATCCTTTGTTGCCTTGTGTCTGGCAACTGGGCCTTGGAGGTATCGGCCTCTTGAGCTCCAGAGGTTGCAGCTGCTTGTGGGTCTGGTTGTGGGCTTCTTTGCTTCTGTACCAGAGGGAGAATACTGGTGTGTAGTCGTTTAGGCTGGGATCCCGATGGTGAAGTGGCCCTTGATTGTGCACGCTTGGACTTTGTTAACTCAATGGGAATTTCCCATGCCTTGTCCGTAAGCTGCAAGTGTTGTTGAAGCTTTAGCCCGTTCTGGACTTGGTGGAGGGTGATATCTGTCAAGAGATATCCGAGTATCGTTATCGGCTGCTTGTTCTTAATGCACTCATGAAGGCAGTTCGAAACAAACTGTGCCCAATCATAGAGGTTCTGGGCATGCAGTCGTGAATCTGCCATCATGTGAAACAGGGACATGGGTACCCTCTGCAACTTGGTTCTCGGTCGTTGTGTGCACTTTGTCAAGTACGCACATGCCGCTTGTAGTTGTGGGTCATTGATTGCTTCGACTCGATACCCATCCTTGTTTTTCCACTTGGCCACGGATGGGTCAATGAATTTGAAATATGCTGTCTACTCGATTTTTTTAAGTGTCTTGGTGACAACATTGGGTCCTCTTGGGAACCCAAAAGGTTGCAAGTCGGCCGGTGCAAATCATATTTTGTAAACATATGTTGCTAACAGAGATGCTGCGAAGATGTAAGTGCCATCCAAGAGTATCTCAACTCTGTGGTCCATGACTCTTTGAATGTAAATAATAAGTTGAAAGATGGCATCAAGATCAAGTGTGTGACTGAAAACTCAGCAAGACTGCTTTGGTGTGGAACTTAGGGCTTAGCCTGAATCATGCGTGATAACATGTTAATATAGGTGAGAAATTTGAAGAGATATTGGTACACCAAGTCTCTGTAGCATATAGGGTTGTGGGGGTCACAATAATATCAAAGAGCGGACATTTACTTGGTGCATCCCAAATAGATCTCTTGAAAAAGAACCTTTGTAGTTGGATGAAAGAAGAGTATTCCCTCCCAAATCTAGTCGCAACTGCTCACTTCATATAGAAGATGGGTCCCGAAGAAAAGGACTCGCAAGTAGGTGTAGGATTATACTATTTCCAATGGCTGCTCGTCGAAGATAAGCTCCTAACGCTACATAAAAGCCTTGGAAGTATTGAAGACTATGATCTTGGTCTTCAAAATGTTAACTTGCAATCTCCAACTGGTATAGAAAGTATGGAGACTGTCCAACTGTCTTTGAAGCCCCTCTCAAGTCGGTGAGACCAAAACCACACCATCTGCGTATAATAAAATAGAGATCAAAATATCACCAAGTCTACAACCAGCTTCCCCACAAAAACCTGATACTCTTTCCAACTCATCAATATAAAGCAGAGAGAAAGAAAGAAAGAAAGACAGCTTTATTAATTTCTTTTCCATGCCAAAAGGCATATAAGACTAGTAAATGTACATGTCAAGTGTGTGGTAACAGTGGGAGCATATAAAATGTCTCCGAAATAGTAACAAAAATAGCATATCTAAATACTATGAATTGAAATAAATGCGATGAAATATGTGGGAGCATAGATACAACTAAATGTCATGAATGAGGTATAGCACTATCATTGTGTCCCGTCCTTTTGATGCTATAGAAGTATGTGATACGAGCGGCAACATGGGGGAACTCGGGTGGCCACTGACATCGTCTAGGAGGATGAGATCTCCTCATGATAGGTCGAGTAGCTCGAGCTGCAACATGAGTATGAGTGGGGCGCTGTCTCTGATCCCTATGAGCGGGCATGTTGTCATCATCACCAGACTCTAGGTCCCGTCGAGATCTTCTCCTATAGAAGAAGGAGGTAATCTAAGGCTGAGAAATAACACGACTCTACTGTTCTGTGTGGCAAAGGTCTCGTCGCAGTAGGAACATCTCTCGTATGATAAGTGCAACGTAGTGGGATTCCTCATAGGCTATGAGTTACTGTAGTGTGATGGGCATGTCACAAAACGGACAATAGTATCTCCCTCTAATCTCATAGTATACATGGCACCTAAAGATAAAGTGCTCCTCAGACTGCACCTCATCCAAGGAGCAACAAATCTGCTCCTCTCTCGAAATACCATTGAACCTCCCAGTCTCAATAGCCAGCTGATGTGATGATATGTGGAGCTGTCCCAATGTAAATCTGAGGCTGTGTGATAATCCCGAGTCCAAATGATGTGCCAAAACTAGGAACCCTGCTATGTCTAGCTCAATAAAATGGGTCTGGGGGCTTAAACCCTAGTTGTCGTCTCCAACTACGATCGAGATTGCCCGCTATAGAGAGAGAGAGAGAGAGAGAGAGAGAGAGAGAGAGAGAGAGAGAGAGAGAGAGAGAGAGAGAGAGAGAGAGAGAGAGAGAGAGAGAGAGAGAGAGAGAGAGAGAGAGAGAGAGAGAGAGAGAGAGAGAGAGAGAAAGCTTTATTAATGTCTTTTCCATGCCAAAAGGCATATAAGACAAAAGTAGTACATGTCAAGTATGTGGTAACTAGGAGAGCGTCTAAAGCATCTCCAATGCTGTAATAAAGAAAAAACATCTTGTACAGGCTAAGATAAATACATAAATGAAATACATAAATGAAAAAGCCTGTGCATGAAAATCATATGTATCCATGTCAAGAAGTCAAGCCTGTGCTGATGCTGTAGAAGGATGTAATGCGAGCTGTAACATCAGTAAGCGCTGGAACATGCTGGCGTCGTCGATGACTATGAGCATATGTAGTGCGTCTCTGTCTAGGAGGCCTGGTGGGACGTGTAACTCTCATGGTCGCCTGAGGCTGGGTGGTACGTCGTCTCTGCGTCCTGGGTCTGGGAATGTCGTCGCAATCGCTGTCAGTCATGTCCGCATCAGAACGTGATCTCCTGCGTGAGAAGAAGGATGTAATCTGGGACTGGGTGACTGGGTAAGTATGCTGAACTGCCTGACATAGGTCCTGTCTTAAGAGGGACATCTCACGTAAGTGCCACACAACGGGGGTCCTCGTATGAGATAAGGGACCGCAGTGTAACATGTGTCTGACGAAAAAGGCAATGATATCACCCTCTGATCTCATAGTAAACTGGACATGTGAAAAGGAAGTGCTCCTCTGACTCGACCATAGCTAATAAGCACAACTGGCAAATCCACTCCTCTTGCGGGGTGCACTGGAAGCGTCCAGTCTCAATAGCCAACTGATGTGAAGATACTCGAAACTGGCCCAACAGAAACCGAAGCCCGTGAGACAGTCCTGAGGTGAGGTAGTGTGGCAAAACTGGAAGTCCTACTGTGTCTAGCTCCAAAAAGTGTGTCCTGTAATAGTCGGGTTTGACCCCGAGCTGCCCCTACCATGTCCGTCTCAGATATACTCTATAAAGAAAGCGTCTAATGTACTCACGAGTGCCTGATGGAAGGTCTGTGATAGATATGCCAAGTGTGTCCAATAGCTAGGAGGCCTGAGAGAACCATGATAGTCGATGTCCCTGGTCATAAAGGTGTCGTGATGAAGCAAGTGCCATCTGTATGTATCTCTGCTCGTCTGTGGATAACAACATGACACGCTGGATATATAGGATAAGCTGGAAGATGGCGGATAGCTATATGGGTGGAACCGCGAACTCTGTCAGTATAATCTGGTGTGGGACGGATGGCTTAGCCCGTATCATCCGGGATAACATGAGAACCTGCAGTCATGAAATATGGGCCCAATCCGATGATGTAAGATCGTACACCAATACTTCAGTTGCATATAGGGCTGTGGGTGTAACGAGAGTGTCAAAAAGATGGCATTTACTCGGGGCATCCTAAATAAACCGTCTGAAACAGAAACGCTCTAACTGGACAAGTGACGCGTGGCCCTTCCCAAGTCTGGCGGAAGCTGCCCGTCGCATACCAAAGATAGGGCCTGTAAAGATTACGCCTAGGTAAGTGTAGGAAGATACAACCTCCAAGGGCTGCCTGTCGAAGATGAGTTCCTGGCGCTGCATAAAAGCTCTTGATGTGTTGAAAACCAGAACTTTGGTTTTCAATATGTTAACCCCTAGTCCCCATCTACTGCAGAAAGCATGAAGACTGTCGAGCTGTCGCTGTAATCCCTCTCTGGTAGAAGATAGGAGAAGCACGTCATCTGCATATAAAAGTATAGCAATCAAGATACTCCCCAGTCTGCAACCTGTGCCACCACATCCCTCAATGACTCTCTCAAGCTCATCGATATATAGCCCAAACAGGGTTGGAGATAGAGAACAACCCTATTTAACACCAATAGTGCTCCAAATATGATCTGAGATGCCGATGTCACTCCGAAAACAACCAAGGACTCTCTCATATAGTGCCATCATTGCCAAGATCGTGTCAGTAGAAAAGCCGAGATCACGAAGCCGTTGGATGAATAGAGTCGAAGGCTTTCCTGAAGTCAACAAAACAACAGTAGACCTGCTCTTTCCTGTGTCTAGCTTCCTCAATAATGGCCCGAAGAGTGAAGATATGATCTGTAGTGGAGTAGTGTGCTCTGAAACCTGCCTGGACCAATGCATGTAATCGCCTGGACTCTGCCTCAGAACTGACTGCTGACTGGAGGATGGTGCCGTATAACTTAGCAATGATGTGCCCAACCATAATGGTGCGATAGTTACCAGGGTCCATGGGGTCACCAGTTTTGTGAATGGGATGGATGATGTTGGTACACCAGGAGGAAGGGAAGCCGGAGACAACTGCTCGATTGAGCAAGGTGGCTAGGGTAGGTGATAATGTGTCTGCAGCATGGATTAGAAGCTCGGATTCAAGGTCATCAATATCCCAGGTGCGACGGGTTTTCAGTCTCTTAATGGCCGTCAAGACCATGTCCGAGGTGAAGAACGTGAAGGTAGTCGGCCGGGGAGAGATGGAGATGGGTGTGTCTGTGGGTATAGTATATAGGGTAGTGGCGTATGTAGTCCAAGTATGAAGGTCAGTGAGGGGGGAGGTGGGGTACGGGGAATGAATTCCCTCCAGAAGGCGCCAATGGAGGAACTACAAAGGGAATCGACTAGGCTTTTCCCTTTTTCGGTTTCATACACTCGTTTCTTTCGGCGGAGGGTGTGATGGAGAGATTGACGAGCTGCATGGAGAAAGTGTGTGTTATGAAGTCTAGCTTGGGTGACTTGGAGATGAAGGAAATGGCATTGGGCGTCAAACCAGGGAGGTCGGATGGGGTGTGACGAAGTGGGTGGGCGTCGATGTGGCTTGGAGGAAAAGGAAGATGATGCAGCATTATGGAGTGAAGTGGTAAGGAAGGTAGCTTGTGTTTCTAACGGTGCGTGGTGTGGGAAACGACGAAGAAATGAGTTGACGGCGTCTTGGTATGTTTGGATGTGGGAATGATCAAAAGTGTACTTGGGTGCGCAGGAGATGAGTGGAGTAATGGGTGGTTGGAGGGTCGGGATGGAGCCCATACTGAAAGATAGAAAGGAGTGATCGGATAGGGTGGTGTGAAGAATCTGGAAATCGGACAGGAGTGGGATAAAAACTGGTGACCCCATGAGATAGTCGACGACACTGTGTGGGTGGCAAGTGAATCTGCCAGAATGTGGCCAACAAGCTAAGCCATTATAAATGGCCAACTCGTGAGCTTCACCCATCTGTAAAAGGTACTCTCCATAGCTCGTGATAGGGCCCGTCTCGTCCTCTGAGGTCCTAGTGATACCAATGTCCTCACAATCAATAGCTCGTGTACGTAAGATGTCATCCGTGTCATGAAAATCCACCTGTCTGGTAGCAGTCCTGGCATTAAAGTCGCCAGTGAGAAGGAAATTACCCCGATCTGTGAATCTGACAATATCTGTTGAAAGATCAGCATAGGGAGAACCTGATCCGTCCGCAAAGGAGGAAGACTCTGGAGGAAAGTGGCAGGCAGCAATGAAGAGATCCCTATCCAAACCAATAGCTCGTCCAGTAATGTGAACCCATATGTATCGTGCCTGTCCATCATGTGGGATAAACTCTATCGCTGACTGTAATGACTCCCGATAAAGACATGCCACTCCACCTGAACCTCTGCCACTTGCTGATCGCGTCTCTGTCTTGTAAACTGAATCCCATCTGTAGCCTACAAATGTGGGTAGTCCTCGCTCTGGGCTCTCGTGTGTCTCCATAAAGAAGAGTATATCTCTATCTGTGATAAAGTCGGTAAGATCTCCAGCCGTGGATGGTGAGTGTATGCCGTTGCAGTTCCATACTCCAAGCTGCAAGTGGTGTGGAGGGGGTCCCGGGATGCTCCGAAGCCCGGGGACCCCAATTTCCTATAGGCTGTTTCCGGATGTAGTACCATTGAGGTACCGAACAGCTGCATCTCGATAGATCACTCGTCTCCCAGCAGCTTTGGCGGTTTGGAATACTTGAAGTCTTTCTTCAACCTGTATATAGGTAAGGTCATCATCCATGAAGATCTTGGTGTCTTTCAACTTGGCTCTTTTCCGCAAGGTTTCTTTACGACACCTAAGTGACGTAAAGTGGAGGACCAAAGTAGTCGTGTCTTTTTTGGTGCGCCATGCTGTATCAAAACCTTCTACATTGTGTCCTAGGGTGGTACATAGAAATCTTTTTGCTTCTTCAATGGCGTTTTGGGTATCGACAATGCCTCGTACCCTAATATTGAGAGCCTTGGAATCTCAGAGTTTTTCTTCCGTAAGAGTAGCGGAAATGAACGATGAAAGAGGGGCAGACTTACTTCTGCCATCGGCTGTCCAAGGTGGGTTGGTACCTTTACCATTGGTGAGAGTAGAAGCCCATGTTCTGGTCGATTCTTTGTGTTGGCTCAATTGCTGTTCCAGGTCTTGTAACTTCGTCATTGTCTCTGCTTGCGGCTGGGAAGCACACTTGTTATCCATCTCTGTCCGAAGTTGTTGGTTCTCTGTGCGTAGATGTATGATTTCCAGTTTCAAGGTTTGTACATCTGCTTTCAGCTCTTTCAAATTGGTAGGCTAAAAATTTTTCGAAGGATTTGGAGGTCGTGTAATCTGCGTGGGATAGAAAGGGGGTGTTCGGGGCAGCATTGGCAGGGATGGGAGTGGAAGGGACAGGAGATGAAGGAGGGGGGCCGGAGTGGGAAGCGAGGAGAGGGGGGGGCTGTTAGTGTGTGGCGAGGGAAGGGGCGCCTGCTGTACAGCACTATGGGGAAGCTCTTGAACAGTAGAGAGGGCAGCAGCAGGGGCGGAGGAGGTAGAATGGAGGGTGGCAACCGGTGGGGTGGAGGTAGCAGGTGGGGCGGGGACCGCAGGTGGGGTGGAGGCCGTAGGTGTGGAGGCAGTGGGTGGGGCGGAGGCAGCAGGGGAGATATCAGGTGGGGCGGAGGCAACAGGTGTGGAGGCATTGGGTGGGGCGGAGAGAGAGAGAGAGAGAGAGAGAGAGAGAGAGAGAGAGAGAGAGAGAGAGAAAGAAAGCTTTATTAATATAAGACCAAAAGGAGTACATGTCAAGTATGTGAAAACCATGGGAGCGTATATAAACGTCTCCAAGAAAAAACTATGCATAAAAGAAAAATGAGTAATATAGCTGTAAACTACAAACTGCCAACTGTCCATAAGTGGGAGCAAGAGTAGCTGCCATGAGTAGAGTAGAGTAGAGTAGTATCAGATAGTGTCAGATACTGCTGCTGCTGAAAAAAGACGTAATACGAGCAGTATCAGGAGGTATGGGCCGTCGCTGACGTCGTCTAGGAGAGAGAGAGAGAGAGAGAGAGAGAGAGAGAGAGAGAGAGAGAGAGAGAGAGAGAGAGAGAGAGAGAGAGAGAGAGAGAGAAAGCTTTATTAATGTCTTTTCCATGCCAAAAGGCATATAAGACTAGTAAATGTACATGTCAAGTATGTGGTAACAATGGGAGCGTATGAAACATCTCCAAAATAGTAACAAAAGAAATAGCATATTTGAAAACTATTAACTGAAGTAAGTGAGATGAGATATATATAGGAGCATGAGTGCTACTAAATTCCAGAAATGAGGTATATCACTATCATCATTTCCTGTTGCTGCTATAGAAGGATGTGATACGAGCTGCAACATGAGGTAACTCTAGTAGCCGCTGACGACGTCTAGGAGGATGAGATGTGTGTCTCCTCATGATAGGTTGAATAACTTGAGCTACAACATGCAATAAAACATTGACACGTGGCACCCAAAAGACATATAGCTCCAGATCAACGTTCCGTCCTAGAACTGAGATGTCACCTCAAGTTTCCTGTTGCGTGCCCTTATGGGTACGTAACATTCCCTCCCCCTTCAAGAGTCTCCTCCTAAAGGGAGCAAACCAGGGAAGTTCAGTCTTAAATAGTCTTCTCTCTCCCAAGTGTCCTCATCATCTGACTTGCCTTTCCAATGTACAAGAAATTTAGAAACCAAACGGTTTCCGATTGAGGGACACGTTTGTGTGGTGACTTTAAAAAGTTAGATGATTTAACCATCAAGAACAAATATCCCTTACCTAGGATGGATGATCTTATGGATCGTCTGAATGGAGCTAAGTATTTCTCCAAGATTGATCTTAGATCAGGATACCATCAGATAAGGATTAGGAACGAAGATGTTCCTAAGACTAGATTTCGATCTAGGTATGGCCTTTATGAATTTTTAGTGTTACCTTTTGGACTCACGAAAGCGCCTGCCACTTTCCAGCAGATGATGAATGATATTCTTTGTCCATAGCTGGGAAAGTTTGTGGGGGTGTATTTGGACGACATATTAATTTATAGTTGGGGACCCTTGAAGAGCATCTTCGTATTGTCTTGGATCTTCTAAGGCAAGAAAGGCTCTATGCTAAGGAGTCGAAATGTGAGTTCCTCCAAACTAAACTCAAATACTTGGGCCATGCCATATCTTATAAAGGTCTTGAAATCGATTATGACAAAGTCCGTATGGTACAAGAATAGCCGAGACCTCAGACAATTGGTGATGTGAAATCCTTTTTGGGCTTCTCAAGATTTTTTCACAGTTCATTTTGGACTATGCGTTAACGAACGTACTTAAGGGGGTGAAAAAAAATGTAGCCGCAGAAAAAGTCCGTTGATAATATGGACTGATGAAATGAATGAGAGTTTTGAGACTCTCAAGCACTGTGTTTCTACGGCTCCAATTTTACACATTGTCGATCCTAACCGACCCTTTGTGGTTGATACGGATGCTAGCGACTTTGCTGTAGGAGCGGTCCTTTACCAGGACGGTAGTCCAGTTGCTTTTGAAAGCAAGAAGCTTGATCTTGCTCAAACAAGGTATTCTACCTGTGAGAAGGAGCTTTTTGCAATCATTCATGCGTTAAAAATCTGGAGGCATTATCTTTATGGTGCCAGATTTACGGTGATAACTGATCACCAATCTCTTAAGTATATTTGTGATGCCAAGGACCTTCGTGGCCGTAAGGCTAGATGGTCGGAACTCATTCAGGAGTTTGTGTTTAACATTAAGTATCGTAAAGGTACGTCTAACTATGTTGTCGATGCCTTGAGTCAGATTGGAGAGATTAATCAGTTATGCTTTGTTGAGATCCAATCTGATTTGTATCTTTCACTACAGGATCTTTGTCGAATTGATAGGTTTTTCGGTCGCATATGGCTAGATGTCCTGACAAGAAATTCTAGATCTAGTGATGACCTTGGGATGCAGGATCCCAAGCAATCCCGAAATGATAAGATACTTGAAGACTATTCCATAAGGAATGGCCTGCTTTTCCGAAAGGGAAAGGTTTGTGTGCCGGATAGGGAGGACTTGCCAGGCATACAGAGGACACTTGACCTTGTTAGGTAGAATTTCTTCTAGCCTAAGATGAAAGGTCATGTCGAGGAATACGTTCAAGGTTGTGAACAATGCCAAAAAAAAGAGCAGAAAGACTCAAAGTTGCGGGTCTTCTACATCCCTTGGAAATTCCCAGTAAGAAATGGGAAAGTATTTCAATGGATTTTGTGATTGGACTCGCAATGTTCACCCCCAAGCCTCTAGAGAGAGAGAGAGAGAGAGAGAGAGAGAGAGAGAGAGAGAGAGAGAGAGAGAGAGAGAGAGAGATTTCTGAAAGTGCATATCCTTTTTCTTTCTGAGCAATTTCCCTTTAAGCTTATAGGAGAGACAAGATGCTCAAAATGACTTTACAAAAATATATTGTAATACGCAAAAAATATCTCATTTTGTTAGCACTTCTAATCATGCTAACCAAATTGATTAATAATTTATTATTAACATTTTCAAATTAGTACATATAAAAAATAAATCAATTTAAAAGAAAACCATTAAGCATTAAAACCATAGGTCCCGCGGTATTGGGTACCGCAGATCCCGGTATCACGGGAGCATACTGATACCGCGGTACCATGATGGTACCGTGGTACCACAATATAATAATATTTTTATAATTTTTTTTTTACCTAAACCTATCCGCCCCCCTCGCATTTTCTCTGAAATTTTTTTGCGCCCTGCCTTCGCTGCTATTTTTGCCTGCCTGCCATCGATGCCTTGCGTCGCCCTTCGCCCATGCAACGCCCTGCCTTGCATCTGATTTGCTTCGCCCTGCCTTTGCCCATTTTCAGCGTCTCTCCACTGTTTTTTTTCCAGCATTCCATCCTTCCAACTTTAGCTTCATCTACATTTTTCCCTAGTTTTCTCCATCGCAATGGTGCAATCCGACCTTTCCGGTCTACGTTGTCAGGCAGGTTGCCGACAAGACCAACAAGACCGGTCAGAAGGTCGTGCGTTGCCGATATTGCCTAGTCCAATTTGCTGTGTCTCTCACTCGCCTTAGAGGCCACTTGCTCGGTGCACGCACCAAAAATGGTGGCACCTTAAATGTTGCCCCTTGTGGCAGCATGTCAGTCCCCGACCGGCAGCGACTACTGGACACCTACAGGCCACGTCTTGTGGCGGGGGAGAACACCATTTGGGAGGGCGCTCTCTCGTTTTGCACCGCTCCTTATGTGGCTGACTCAGAGTTGCTGCTTGCTTGGCCGGCACGCACGAGGAGAGGGAGTGCATCCTCGTCCCGTCCCATTGCCCATCATCCCCCTCAGACAGTTCCGCCACACGCACCCTCATCTGCACCCATTCCGGTGGATCCCGTCCCATCGCGTCCGCCAGTTGCCACTGAGGTTCCACCACCACGTCTTGTTGCTCGCATGCCCCCAGTTTACAATTTTCTCGTGGACTCTCCGCCACCCGAGCCCTACGACGGGCCTTTTTTTTTGATGCTGCGTCCCTTCTTCCCTCCCTTCCCATCTGGATGACCTCCCTAGCCCGCAGTTTTCGTATCCCATGCCAGATGTTGCCCCTCCACCAGTACACCGCACTTATGTTGCTGCACCCATCTATGCCAGTGCATCCCACTCTCCCCATTCCACGTCTACAGCCAGTGCATCCATCGCGTCATCATCCATTCCCGTCACGGTTGGTGCACCATGTTGGAGGTCCACCACCCGTCGCCCACCAGGTAGAGCCCTTGTGCAACAGACCATTCGCAGCGCGCATCAGCCGCACATGGATAGAGAGGCCACATAGGCCGTGGCCAGTTTGATTTATGAGCTGAACCTACCTTTTGCCATCACCAATTCGGAGCCCTTTAGAAGGGCATTCCGCCTTGCACAGTCTGTCAGCCCTAGCTGGAGAGTCCCTAGTTCAGAGGTTGTCCGCACACACATGCTGAGAGATAGGGTCGAGTCCTTGTCTAGAGCGATGGAGCCTCTACGCCGCCACTGGGCCACATATGGATGCAGCATCATGTCCGATGGCTGGACTGATGTCAGGAGGAGGCCGATCCTCAACATCTTGGTCTCCAGCTGCATGGGTACACTGTTTTTGAGAGCCGTGGATTGCAGTAGAGGGGAGAGAGTCATATCTACAAAGTTCATGTACGACATCATTTTGTCCATAGGCCCCCAGCATGTCATTACGGTGGTGACGGACAATGCCACCAACTGCGTTCAGATGGGTGTCCTGCTAGAGGCCGAGTTCCCTCACATCGTCCGTACCCCCTGTGCAGCGTACGACATAGACCTTCTCATGGGGGACATAGGTGCACTTCCCTGGGTGAGAGCCATTGTCCGCGAGGCCCTCTTCCTGGTGACGTTTGTCACCAGAAAGAGGCGTGTTATTGCCATGTTCCGAGTGTTCAGCCATTTGGACCTCCGGAGCCAGCCCCCACACGCTTTGCTTTCGACTTGGTGGTGATCGACCGTCTAATCAGGTGCAGGGTACAGCTTCTACAGATGGTTGCCAGTGGCGCGCCAGTACGTTTCAGCACACCGAGGATGGGGAGCACTTTTCTTCCACGGTGAGGGGAGACCAGTTCTGGAGGGATGCGCAGACATTGTCAGGACTCCTTCGACCACTCTACATTGTGCTCCGCATGGCTGACAGCGAGGGGTCCACACTTGGACTGGTGTATGAGCTCATGGACCGGATCGGACAGTTCCTACAGCTGCCCATCTTGCAGCCAGAGAGGTAAGCGGTATAGTAATGTAATTGGTCTTTATCTTTTCAGTGGTTGCTAGTTTGTTTTTCTGTCGATGTTACGTTTTTTTCCAAAATTTGCTTCGACTTCGTGCAGGATGACGGAGCTGAAGTTCATATGGGAGACGTGGTGGATCTATTTCACAAGAGTATCCACAACGTTGCACACATCTTGCATCCCCTGTTCCTCTCTCCGACACAGATATCAGACAGGGAGCTCGATTCGGATTGGCTTGAGTACATCTACAGGGTGGGTCCTGTTACGAGCTCGTGACCAGTGCCGAACCCTAGAGAACACGGATAGGTCAGATACCACAGTCAGGGGCGTGTCCAGCGTACACGACCAACAGGGCAAGACGGTGTGGGTAGTGTGCCCCAGCACGGTCCATAGCCATGGCGGGCCTAACACAGTCTAGGGACCCTGTCAGCAGGACAGGGCCCCAGTTGGGTCCCGACGTGCAGTCGGCCATGTCAGTACCACGCGGCCGACACTTGGCAGATGCATGCTACCAGTTCTCACACTAGGCTAGGAGGGGCTTACTCTATATCAGGGAGTAGGCAAGGTTGGGTGGATCGGTTAGTGTTTGCCCTACTGTGGTGTTAGGATCTATTACACTGGTATCAGAGCCATCTCCATCTTTGGGAGTTAAGTAGCAGCAGTAGAGAAAGCTATCAAAAGATAGGAAATAGCAAGTAGATCCATCACTCTAAATTCAGAGACCTACCTCTGTTTTCGAAGTGAAATTTCAGTAGTTCTGAGCAAATTTCAAGCCAATAAGGGATGAGCAGGTTCAGTGCTGCCAGTACCTTTGAAATTTCGGATTTTGGACAAAGTTTTGGGCCTTAACTTGGAAGATTCTGAGCAATAGTACTTCTGCCAATTCAGCGAGCAGGGGGTTCTTCAAATTTCGGAATTCAGAAGTGTTTTTGGGCTTCAAAATTGCTTATCTCTGTCCAATTCAGATATTGATCAGACAGCGAGGAGGAAAAGCAAGAAATTTAAATTCCTCTTGCACTTTTTTCGGCCTTCTATTCAAGTTTCTCAGAGCCACAGGTCTGCTAGCAAGCTAGCGAGCTACCCTACTCAAGGAACCGGAAATTTTGACACCATTTTGGAGCTTCAAACTGGGTTTTTCCGGGACAGCAGGTCTGAAATCTTGGGTAAAAGAGCTGAGAGGGTTCCTCTTCGTAATTTCTTTGGAAGTACAGTCCTCAAAAACAGCTAAGTCTTCATTCCCTCTTTGTATAGTTGTAAATTAGTCTTTCCGACATTTTTTTTTCAGAAGTTAAGGTACCTCTCTTTTAGTTCTGAAAATGACCACTCCTCAGGGACCCGATCAACCCCCGGAAGGAGGCATCGACAAACCTGAAACAGAAGCCTTGGCTTTCAGTAAGGAGAAAGAACCAATGGAAATGGAAGAACAGGAACGGTTTGTCGAAGAACTCGCCGAATTGGTTACCAAGGAGCAGTTTCTCCACTTGGTAACAGAAGTGGATGAACTGAAGTTGGCATTAGCCAATTTCAAATCCAGTGTGGACGACTCGTTCGCTGAACTCAAAGGCTTGATTTTGAGTTCCGTGAAAGGAAGCCTTCCCTCCACTTCTCCCCTTCTCCACCTCCATTAGTTTCGGGTGAGACTTTGCGGTCTCACCCTAGTGTCTTTAAAGATTTAAAGCCTCCTACTTTTATTGGGGAAGAGAAGGATAGAAATGCAAACATTCTACAAACCTTCCTCTGCAAATGGAAGAACATTTATGCTCTTAAACAGACCCTTGACCATTTGCAAGCAATAGAGGCCAGTCAGTGGGTAGGAAGAGGGTGAGACAACGGCCCCTTTCTGAGCAGCCTCCTCAGAAAGACTTTCAATTTAAAAAGAAATTTTTAAAAAGAAAGAAAGAAGATAAAATTAAAGGTGAAGCTCCTCAGAAACGCCCTTCACTCATACAACCCTTAAAACCAGAGGATTTTGAGAAAGCCAAACAAGAACGTTTGTGCTTTGTGTGTATGGGCAAGGGGACACACAGTCAGACAGTGTCCCAAGGAGCCTTTCACTAAGAAAGATAAAAAAGATAAGAAACAAGTTCATCTTGTTCAGACTGTAAGTTTCCCCAGTGACTCGGCAGCTTCCGAGATCAAAATGTATCATGAAGACCATGAACACTGTTGCCAGCTAACCTCTGCGATGCTAGCGAGACCCTTCAGCTTTGGGCCACATGACCTAGTACGTATGCACGGGAAAGTTGGTAACCAGTCAGTAAAGAGTTATGGTTGATGATGGGGAAACCCATAATTTCATCAACTACACCTTGGTTAAAAATCTTAAACGTCCAGAAGTACCTAGTCAGCATAGGTACATAGTTTCATTAGCTAAGGGTGAAGATAAGAAAATCTGGAAAACTATGGTAAGTAGCTTAAATCTTGGTATTCAGGGGTACCAAGATGAAATAAACTTTCAGATAATGCACTTGGATCGCACAGATATTGATAAGAAAATCTGGGAAACTATGGTAAGCAGCTTAAATCTTGGTATTCAGGGGTACAAAGATGAAATAAACTTTCAGATAATGCACCTGGATCGCACAGATATTGTTCAAGGGAGAGATTGGCTCTACAGTTTAGGACCTTCCCTCCACAGAAATTATCAGGAGAACACCCTCAGCTTTCAGCATAAAGGCCGAGAGATCCAGTTGCATGGGGAGCATGATGTTCCCAACAGTCCTATGGTCTGTAGTTTTGAGCTATGTCAACTAATCAGAGACGACGACCATCAGGTCTTCTTATGTGACTTTCAGTTTATTCCTGAAGTTTCTATGTCCAGTTCTTTACAGCAGAAAATCAGTAAATTAGAAACTTTATTGTCTAAATTTAAAGATGTTTTTCCTGAAGATTTGCCACATGGTTTACCACCTAGCAGAGAGGTAGATCATGTAATAAACCTAGTACCAGGTACAACACCTGTTTCTAAACCTCCGTATCGGGTCAGCCGAACAGAGGATGAAGAAATAACTAGGCAGTTAACAGATTAATTTGGGAAAGGCCAAATTCAGACCAATAGTTCACCATGGGCCTCACCAGTCCTTTTGGTGAAAAAGAAAGAGGGGTCTATGCGTCTTTGCGTAGATTACAGAGCCCTCAATAAAGTCACAATTAAGAATAAATACCCTATGCCTCGGGCAGACGAGTTGTTTGATCAACTCGACGGGGCTAAGTTTTTCAGTAAAATAGACCTCAGATCGGGATATCATCAAGTCCGTATAAAGTCGGAAGATGTCCCGAAAACAGCTTTTAGGACTCGTCATAGTCACACTTGGGTAAGTTTGTAGTCGTATTTTTAGATGACATCCTTGTCTACAGCAAAACGAGGAAGGAGCATCTAAAACACCTCAGAAAGATGTTTCGAATTCTTAGAAAGCATAAGCTTTATGCTAAAGAATCCAAGTGTGAATTCTTCGTTGAAGAAGTGGCCTATTTGGGTCATATTGTCTCGGCAGATGGGATTAAGATGGACTCGAATAAGGTTAAAGCCATACTCAGTTGGCTGAGACCTCAGAATATTTTAGAACTTTAGATCTTTCTTGGTTTGGCGGGATATTACAGACGATTTGTCAAGGACTATGCTCAAATAGCAGTTCCCATGACAAATCTTCTTAAGGGGAAGGGAAAGGAGTTCATTCGGGAGTCCGCACAGTAGGAGAGCTTTGATGCTCTCAGAACAGCCTTACCTACAGCACTAGTTTTAAAAGTCGTCGACCCCAATCAGCCATTTGTGGTCGAAACAGATGCTAGCGACTTTGCAGTAGGTGCTGTGCTAACTCAGGGTGGACGACCAGTTGCGTTCGAGAGTTAAAAACTCGAGCCAGCTCAGACTAGGTACAGTGCCTATGAAAAGGAACTCTTTTCTATAGTTCATGCCCTTAAGACTTGGAGGCATTATTTGTATGGTGCCAACTTTGAGGTCCTGACAGACCACGAAAGTCTCAGATACCTTTGCAATCAACCTGAGCTTAGAGGTCGGAAAGCTCGTTGGGCAGAGTTGATGCAGGAGTTTGATATGTCTATCAGATATAGACGGGGGAAATTCAATACAGTAGTAGATGCCCTTAGCAGAATGCCTATGATAAACGAGCTGAATTTTACTCAGATTCGTAATGAGTAACTCGTGTCCTTGAGAGGGAAATGCCAGCATGATGCATTCTTCTCTACTATCTGGAACTCAGTCCAGAGCAGACAGTTACAGACTCCAAAACTAGTTCCCGGGGCTGGTGCCAGTTCATCCAAGAATACGGCAACTTCCGTTGAGGATGATGATGAGTGCGAGTATACGTCAGATGACGTTGAGGATTCAAAGCCTGTATTACCCAAGCAAACCCCAGTGGTTGAGGGTCAGTTGACTCAAGGATTCAAATGGAAAAAGTATTCCATTTAGGATGAGTACTTGTTCTATAGAGATAGAGTATGTGTCCCCAATTCAGAGGATTATAGGCAGCAGGTCCTATATGAATGTCATGACAATCGTAGTGCGGGACACCTAGGCATACAGAAGACCTATGAGCTTCTTCGTAGGCAATTTTTCTGGCCTAGTATGAAAAAGGACGTCCAACAATATGTAACCAGTTGCAGCCCTTAGATATACCAGCTGGTAAATGGGAGTATCTCCATGGATTTTATAGTAGGCTTGCCTAAAACTCAAAAGGGTAATGATGCTATATTGGTCACAGTTGACCTTCTGACCAAAATGGCTCATTTTATTCCGACCAAAACAATCGTTAGAGCTCCAGTGTTAGCGAGGTTGTTTGTAGACGGGCTATTTAAATTGTACGGTCTACCTTCCGGCAGGCAGTCCCAGGATCGAGCCAGGCATTATGTAGATCCACACGTGCAGTTCTCCGCTGGTGAGAAAGTCTACTTGAGAGTCCCAGTTGACTCTAAAACCCTCAAATCAGGAGTGTGTGCTAAGTTGTCTCCTAGTGGTCCCTTTACCATCAGTAGGAGACTAGGCGAGGTCACCTATGAACTAGAACTCCCACACAGTAGTAAGGTTTTTCTAGTCTTTCATGTAAGTCAGTTACGAAAAGCCTTAGCCAGATCAGAAAATCTGGTAGGGGACAGTGTTCTAGTTCTCCCATTGGATCCTCAGCAACCTCCACATGAGCCAGAGGAGATTCTTGATAGTAGAGAGACGCAGACTCGTCATACACTATACCGAGAATATCTAGTCAAGTGGAATGACCAGCCTGTTGAGAATGCCACTTGGGAAAGAAGCAGCGTCCTTCGCAAGATTTTTCCAGACTTTGTCTTAGAGGACCAAGACGGTTCTTAAGGGGGAGGGAGTTTTACGAGCTCGTGACCAGTGCCGAACCCTAGAGAACACAGATAGGTCAGATACCACAGTCAAGGGCGTGTCCAGCGTACACGACCAACAGGGCAAGACAGTGTGAGTAGTGTGCCCCAGCACGGTTTATAGCCATGACGGGCCTAAGACAGTCTAGGGACCTTGTCGTTTGGTAGCACCTATCCCTCCATACAGCGTCTTGCACAGCGGGTCCTTTCACAGCTATGCATCTCATCTCATCCTATCTTGCTGTGTTTCGTTGACATTCCACCCGTGCACATGTGCTGAACCATTTCATTGCACGTACCACAGGATTGTGCTGCCTCCGTGTGTGAGCGTAATTGGAGCACATGGGCCCTCGTTCACATGAGGAGAAGAAACAGGCTGTCAGTGAGTCAACTAGAGTGGTTGGTATTCTGCAGCACCAACGCACATCTTGCCAGGAGACTGCCGACCATTACGAGCGCATTGCAGGTGATGGGCTATTCTCCCATAGCATGTTGGTTGACGTCTCACTAAAATGTAGTTTTCAATTTCTGATCAAGTTGTTTTCCTGACATGCTCAATTTTGACCTTGCAGACGAAGATATCTGATTTGGAGCGCCAGGTTGACTTGCCTACGGACAGCGTCCATCCCATGCCTGCAGATGACTTTGGCACACAGTTGATGGAAGAAAGAGAGAGGGAGCTTGCCGAGATGAGAGAGAGAGAGAGAGAGAGAGAGAGAGAGAGAGAGAGAGAGAGAGAGAGAGAGAGAGAGAGAGAGAGAGAGAGAGAGAGAGAGAGAGAGAGAGAGAGAGAGAGAGAGAGAGAGAGAGAGAGAGAGAGAGAGAGAGAGAGAGAGAGAGAGAGAGAGAGAGAGAGAGAGAGAGAGAGAGAGAGAGAGAGAGAGAGAGAGAGAGAGAGAGAGAGAGAGAGAGAGAGAGAGAGAGAGAGAGAGAGAGAGAGAGAGAGAGAGAGAGAGAGAGAGAGAGAGAGCTTGGGCTTGAGCACAGAGAGCCTCCATTGTATGAGGCAGATGAGCCAGTGTCAAAGGATGAGCATGATGAGAATGAGCCTATTCGGGTTGTGTTTGCTAGATTAGAGTGAGATGAGGCAGATGATACAGGTGCAACGCACACGCCACAGGCAGGGGTCACAGGTGCATCACGTGGCAGAGGTGGGGCACATGGCGCAGGTTATACCGGGAGACAGTCAGGGCACACAGGGCGGGGCAGTGGCATACCTACCTATGTCGATATGATGGAGGAGGCTCTTGATAGAGGGCAGAGTGATTTGGATGCCGGTCCCGCAGCAGCTTGGGTGCGTGCAGTACAGTCATGGCCGTTGCTACGACAGCACACCAGAGGAGGCACCAGATGACTTTGATTGCACCGATTGGGAGGCCATGCAGGGTCTACAGGGTGCACATGATGAGGCACGGGTTGATTCAGGAGATGGTGCACTGGATGAGGCCCAGAGCCCAGAGCATTTGTATTCAGATGCCCAGATAGACGACTTGATTGCCACGTTGGATTTAGAGGCCCAGCAAATGCCGAGCGTGAGGGCTCCCCCATCATCTCTTGCCAGCATGCCATACAGAGAGTCTCAGCCAGAGCAGCTACATGAGGTGCCTCCGGTTTCTCTAGTTCCTCAGAGGGAATATGTGCGCCGCACAGCTCCTCCAGTGCCACCGATGCCATTGAGGCCTGCAGCCCCTCCATCGTCGTCCACTTTTGCAGCACCAGGTCTCCATGGCAGGCCACCATCTGTGCTCAAGTTTTCTCTTGCAGCACCCACATCCACAGTGGCTCCTCCAGTGGCAACACCCACTTCACGTCCTCCTCCTTTGGCAGCACCCACTCCACTGGCTCCTCCTTTGGCACCACCCAAGATGTACCAGTACCGGCCACCGCAACGCCCCTTACCGTACATATCGCCGTTGTACTGGCCTCCTGCACAGCCAGTTCCTCCACCTGCAGCAGCCCCACGGGCACACACTCCACGAGCTCATCCTCCTCGCTCAGCTGCACAGGGAGTTCCCTCTTTGGCTTCCCTATCCCAGCCGGCCTCAGCTTGCGCCCAGCCTAGCCAGCCAGGTGATTTGCATGGGGGTGATGAGGCATTGATAGCTCCTCTCGTCCGCAAGAGATCAGGAAGGCCCAATGGTGCACCGAACAAGAAAGGCAAGGCACAGAAACTGCCAGGGAGGAGAGGACGACCTCGTAGAGCTCTAGGTACAGCTAGAGGTGTAGTATTACAGCCAGCTGGAGCAGGTGTTGTTGGTTTGGCTTGCTTGGGGGCTGATGCGAAGGCAGATTGGGATGATGCTAGTGACGAGTCCTCCTCCTCGGATACATAGCCCATGCCAGTTCCAGACAAGCACAAATATCGGCTGCGAGAACCAGCTCGAGGCCCTGAGTTGTCTCCGGAGCATTCGTTTGAGTCAAAGCCAGAGCATTAATTGTGGCTCCGTTATTTTAGTTTCAGTAGTTTGTTTCCAGCAGACGGTCGACCACTGTATTCAGACCATTTTTCACATTATATTCAGTGTTTGGCGTACTTTATTTACCGCACATTGTGCGTGTGTCGCTATGTATATGTGATGCTGTATTTTCAATTTTATGTTGTATCAAGATAACATTACATGTCCCGCCATATATGGCTAGGTCCTTTTTTTAAGCAATTATCTAGTTATTTGCCGCACCCTAAACTGCCAAAAAATCACATAGCAACAGTCTGCCACATAGGGCTGGACCTTATCTATTCTAAACATTCCTACGAATCCTCCACCGACTCCTCGCCCTCGTCAGGTGCATTGTTCTGTCGCTCTCGCTCTGCCTCCTGGTTAGCCCGATGTCTGGCTGCCCTTTCCCTGACCATGATGAGCTGCCGTCGTGTGAAGTTCATTCCGATCTGCTCATCCAAATCTAGCTCGACAACGGGGGCAGGGGCCACAGCGGGGGCGGGGATCTGCAGCTCTGGGTGTCTCTGCCGAGTCTGTCGCAACATCTCTCTAATGTCTGCCTCTTGCTTCCTATGTCTTTCGTTGTGCCTTCGGATATCTTCCTCGAGCTTCCTCCTGGCTTCGCCCTTGGGCTTCGGTGGTATGCGCTCTGCCATCTCGATCGACTTTCTCCTCACAGCACCCTGGTCCTCGAACAACCTCTCATAGCACCCTGGCTCTCAAACAGCCTCTCACGGCCTGTCACTAGCTCTCGCTGGCTCTCTCACTGGCTATCACTGGCTCTCTCATAGCCTCTGAAAATGCCTCTCACAACGGCATTGTGAGTGCCTATTTATCCCCACAGCCTGATCGGCCATGTGCATCCCCATCATCCCTCCATGTGCCTCTGTATCTGCCCCCATGTGTTGCTCCCGCCCTGTGCTGCTCTCCCATTGGCCCCATGGTCTGTTCGCTCACAATGCCCATGTGTTGTTGCACCTGTCCCCTGCACCATGTATTGTACCCTCTTTTTTTACAGCCAAAACCCCTTTTTTTCCATTTTTTATAACCTATTTTACTATGTAAAAGGCAATAATTAAATATAAAAAACATTAAATATATATATATATATATATATATATATATATATATTAAAAAATGGTACGGCCCTAGTATCGCGGATCCCAGCATATCTTATTTATGAACACATGACCTTTTAATAGGAATGTCATACACCTATACTGTGGCAACTAAGTTTTAGACTATCGCCCAACTAGAATCCATGCTGTGTATTATTTCATGAACATGCTTATTTGTTCAAACAGTCTATGTAAATAGCTCCTTGAATCTCATGGAGGTAGTCAGATATTATTTCAAAGCTATAGATTGTTTCAGCAACCTAATATTTGTAACCAAACTCACATCTATATATTGTACTCATGCAGACGATATGTGGCAATGATTGAAATGGGCACTGCTGCTAGCAGTTGTGGGCGTCAAATTTCAACTCTTTTGTTCATTGTGGAGCATTCTCTTGAGATCCTGTACATTCAACTTGAAAGCAGGTATGTGCTATGCATTAATAAGTTTCTCCAAAATTCAGCGATAATATCTCTCAACTAAGCACAATGGCTTCTTTTCAGGGCGCAGCCTCGAGGTTCTCTAGATGGAATGAACATGGAACCTGCTCTTGGAAGAAGGGATGATCTGGAACTCTTGGTTGTAAAGATGATAGCTACTTTCGAGAAGCTTGAGAGAATTAATGAGGTAATGTCTTCTCGCAAATTTAGGACGGGTTTTCCTATTGAAATGAATACTTATTTGTCTTTATGATTTCTCATGGAAACTTTGTGATAGCTATTAGATTTTCACAATACTAGCTTATGATTTTTGCCATGTAATGTGATAATGTGACATTGGCCACGTGGATAGATGCTTAGACAAATTTCACAATGTTCATATTCCTCATTCGAGGTCTTGTAGGATCCTTTCATGTGAGAGCAAAAGGCCATTTTAGCCTTGGAGAGAATGTAGGACTAAAAATAGCAATTTATACATTGTTAAGGGATCTCACTCTCATGAGGTCAACATTAGGGTTGATGGTTTACGATTAGGTCAGATGTGGTTGGGAAGAAACCCTAAACCCTAGATCCGAGTTGCTCTTGTATACATATCATTGTAAATCTTAATCCAATTCCATGTAGAAATCAAGATTTCCAACTTTCCAAGACATCGTTTTTATGTGGCAAGTTCTAGCATTGTTCTATTGTGGATCTTGAGTGTTTATTATATTGATTGGAAGCTATTTGAAGTTATTACAGGTCGGGATTGCTTGCTATACCATTAGATCTGAATTTGATTCAAATCTATGAGCCTAAGTGGAGCAAATGCCAAGATACGCTAGAACTGGGAGCTAGTCTTGTTTCTATTTGCTAGATTCAATCTAATTCAACCTGTTGTGCAAGCTCCATCACTTTTGTGAATCACTAGGATCCTTTTTGATGTAATTTTAACATGGTATCAGAGCCTAATAGAAAGTGAGCTATAGATTTGATCTTTTTGAGCTTCTATACTAGATTGCTTATAGTTTTGGTAGCGCCATAGCTACTAGTTGCTTTTCTAGTGATTACACATCAGGAATTGGTTCATTGGAATCAAATTAGGTTGAAGGGGATCTGATTTGCTGTGTATAAGCTTCAGAAATCAAGATTGGCCCATTTTCATTCAAAGAGACCAAAGTAGAAGCCTTGGTAATTTGCATCTTGTTGTACAAGTCACCTAATAGAGATTTTCATAAAGAATTGATTGCTCGCACTTTAAAGGAAGTTGGATCAAGCTTCTAAGAGTACTAATAGGTCGTTCTTGGCCCGATTTAGGTCTTTTTAGGCACCTTTTAACTTCACTAGAAGTTATTTGATTGATATTGATTTTATAATGCAAATCTAATCAAATTTGCATTAGTCTTGAGCTTGGATTTTGATAGATTTGAGATTGATTGTGCTAATGTGATTTAACCTGAATTCAAAAGACTTTTATTTGTGAGGCATTTGTGTGCTTTAGAGTGTTTTTGGATCAGTAGAGGTCTACGATTCACATTGCTTGTGAAGTTTCAAGGAGGCGGCAAAATTTCAATAAAATGTATAGCAATTTTGAGCTAGTTTTGGATTTAGTAATTTGATCAAGTTCAAGATCACTTTAGATCTTGTTGAGAAGTTCTTTTGTGACTCTTCTTAGGTCCCTAAGTGAGTGGGATAACAGGTTTTGATCATCATAAGCAATCTATTTTACATCCTTGAATCTATTCTCGTCTCATTGAAGATGGCATCAATGGGTGCTTACCTATTGGATTCAAATGATAGATCGAACTCATCCAATTGTCCAATTTGGAAGTTGAGAATGGAATCCATCCTTGTTCTTCAAGACTTGATGGATATAGTATGCTCAAAGAAGTTGGAGTGTGTACCATGGCCCTAGAGGCTTGACAAGCTCTTCAAAGCATTTATGAGTCCAAAAATACTTGCTTTCTCTAAAGAACCAAGTGCTTCAATGTTTCCAAAACAAGAATGAGAGTGGACATCAATATGTTTTGAGAGTGAAGGACTTAAACAAGGAGCTTTCTTACAAAGGTTTTCCTATTAAGGAGAATGAGCTTGTACAAGTTGTCTTGAATGGATTAGGAAGTGAGTTTTCAAACGGTTCAGATTTGTGGTGCAGCGCTGTCCCTGAACGACAGTATAAAGGTTCTGAAGTCTCGGATTTTGGGGCATGATTGCTTGTGTATGTGTAGATGGAACTAGGTGCACAACGCTGAGTGAGCTTGCTGAAGCTGAGGATTAAGCAACTAGCAGCGAGGGCTGTTTTTGCTCAAATTTTTGCAACAATCTCAAGCTATCATGGGAAAATTATCTAGCCTTAGTGACCTCCAAAGTGTCTTGATGGCTGAGGAGAGTAGGAAGGCGCATGTCAAAGCAAGGATGGAGGGAGTCTCCATCAATGAAGGTGATGACAAAGGTTTATTTTTCAAAGGCAAAGGCAAAGGGAGGAACATTCAAGAAGGATCAAGCCAAAGATTGAGATCTTCAAGCAAAATCTTCATCATTCCAAGCAAAGCCCAAGGACAAGTCCAAGATCAAGTGCTACTATTGTAGTAGGGACATTATGCCTTGGAGTGCTTCAAGAGGAAGCAAGCCCATAGTCAAGCCAACATAAGCCAAGAGGAGGAAGAAAATGATCATGATGTCAAGTTTTTCATCATCAAGTGTCAAAGGAGAAGATCCACGGTGGATCGATAGTCTGGCAGTTTCCACATCTCAGGCAAAAGGGAATACTTCTCATCTTACACCTTATGTAGGACCTATAAAATCCATCTTTGCAGCAAATGACAATAAATGTAAGATTGAAGGAGTAGGATCTATTCCCATGTGTTTAGGATCTTCCAAGAAGACAAAGATTGGTGTACTTCTCATTCCTAGCATCACTAAGAACTTGCTTAGTGTTGGACAACTTTTGGATCACGGTTTCCTTGTAGAGTTTGCCTCCAATGTATGCGACATCAAGAAGAATGAGAGAGTCATAGCAAGAGGGATAAGGTTTGGAAGATTGTTCAAGTTAGATGCATATGTTGAATCTAATCAAGTTGTGATGGTTGCCAAGGTGGAAATGACCACATCTGAGTTGTGGCACAAGAGACTTGGGCATATCAACCACAAGTCTATAGAGACAATGTGCAAGGAGCTTGCCCTCGGCCTTCCAAGAACCATGGCAAAGGAGGAGAAGGTTTCTGAAGCATGTGCTTTGGCTAAAGCACATAGGTTGCCTTTCTCTAATTTTATCACTAACACTACTCACCCTCTTGAGTTGATCCATTCGGGTGTGCACTTTGCTAGTACAAGATGCAATGGAGGATCTACCATGTTTGTAACTTTTATAGATGATTACTAAAGATATGTTTGGGTATATCTTCTATCTTCTAAGTCACATGTTTTTGAAAGCTTTGTCAAGTTTAAAGATTTTGTAGACAAGCATCATGTTCACAAGATCATTGAGAACAAATAATGGAGGAGAATACATCTCTAATGAGTTCAAGGAGGGGAATCAAGAAGAAACTTTATGTCCTTACACACCTCGACAAAATGGGGTGGCCGAGAGGAGGAATAGGACATTATGTGAATGTTCTTAAGCTTTGAGGGTTGATGTATCTCTACCTAAGTTTTTTTGCAGAGAAGCTCTAACATGTGCATACTACTTGTGTAATAGAGTACCTTGTAGTGCAATCAATGGCAAAACATTTTTTGAGTTGCAATTTTAAAAACTTGAAAGTGTTTGTATGCATTTGCTATGTTCATGTTTCTTTGGATACTAGGACCAACAAGGATCCCTCTTCCATAAAGGGAATCAGGGTTGGTTATGGCAATGCAAGCAAAGGGTATATAGTTTTTATCCCTTCTTCTCAAAAGTTTGTCATTTTCAGAGATGTGATCTTTGATGAATCTAGAATGCACAAGCTTGGTGTTGGATCCTCTAACAACTCCATTGGCAAAGAGATGGTTGAGATCAAGGAGGAGCTTGATCAAGAGGAGGAGCTAGAGCTGAGAGCTCCAATCACTCGAAGAAGGTCCACAAGAGCTAGAATGGAGCCATCAAGGCTCACCTACAAGGAGAAGGGTAAGCAAGCCGAGGAAGGTATATTATTTTTTGCTCTCGTCACTTATTTTGATGAACCTTCAAGTGTGCATGAAGCTCTGGAGTCAAAAGAATGGTTTAAAGCTATGAGTGATGAGTATGATGCATGGAGAAGCCAAAACTATCTAGAAGGCATTGAGAAGCCAAAGCTAGATTTATGAAGAGTTGAAAATGGTAGATCTAGGATCTTTGCATCACATTTTGGGTATGGAAGTGCTTAGGACATCAGATTATAGCTTTATAAGTCAATCAAAGTATGCTCTTTCATTTCTCAAGAAATTTCACATGTATGGTTGCAAGCACGTAGATACTCCTGTGGAGCATGATGTAAAAGTGTCCAATAAAGGGGGTGAAAGATCTTTCAAAGACATCACACTTTATAGGCAACTTATAGGCTCCTTAATGTGGTTGACAATAACTAGACCTGATCTTTGCTATAGTGTATGCAAGCTTAGCCAAAGTATGCAAGATTCACTAGTTATTCATTGGAAAAGAGCCAAAAGAATCTTAAGATACATCTCAAGTACACTCGATTTTGGCATCCTTTATAGAGGTGATTCCATTAACTTGCTTGCATATAGTGATTCAGATTAGGATGAAAAGTCAACTGCCTTTGCAACATTCATTGTAGAAGGGGTGGTTTTGTGTCTATAGTTATGAACGTAGCCACGGCTGATCTAGATTTAGTCTATGAAAGCATCACATAAGCAAGACTTAACCCTAGAAAGCAGGAGAGAGAAAGCTTAAAGAGACTAAAGAAGGAGATCATATCATAAGCCAAGTAACAAATGACACAGAATCCCTACTTATAGCCAAGAGGAAGCCCTAAAAGGAAGCTTCCAGTGGCTAGGGCCAAACTGAGAGGGAAAATAGTGCGCCCTCCAAGAAGGCCCCCACTCTCAGTAACATGACCAAATAACCAATATAGTGAATCATAGGGCCCAAGGCTAATAATATGGTCTAAATGTCAATAATAGGGCCCAAGGCCAACCATATAGTCTAAATGTCAAATAATGAATAAAAAAGGGCCCAAAGCCTGCTTATGCATAAAGTAAAGTAAATGTAAATGGACATGGCGAATGTAATGAGCCGAGTCCATAACTCTCCCCGACACAAAAATAAGACCAACTGCCATAAAGGACTGGATCAAGTAACAGCAAGCCCTAGAGGATGAAGTGGAACAACATCTGGTGTAGTAACAACTGGAGCAACAGCTGATGTAGAGGAATCGACAAGTGCGGCAAGAGCACGAGCCTGATCCGCAAGTGACGGTGTATGATAAAAGACATCAATAGGCTCCCATGTGGCCTCCTCAACAGGACGACCATCCCACTGGACTAGGAACTGAATCTGCCGGCGGCGTCGACTATGATGCAAACGCACCTGAAGGATAGCAGCAGGTAATAAAGGAAAGAGATCCGGTGCAGTAGGAAACTCAGCATCACGAGGAGCATCATCCTCAATAGCAGCACGTAATAAACTGACATGGAATATATCACAGGCACGTGTGGAAGCAGGAAGCTGAAGACGATATGTAACTGGACTAAGAACCTCCAATATACAATAAGGCCCATAATAACGTGGTGCAAGCTTCTCAGTAGAAGCATGCCCCTGAATAAAATGATGACGTGCAAACCGTAGGCGTAGATATACCATATCACCAACATGAAACTCAACATGACGTCGATGACGATCAACTGAAGCCTGATAACGCTGCTGGACCTGCTGCAAATGGGAACTGGCCTGGAGAATAAGCTCGCGAGCACCTGATAGAAATGAAGACAGTCACAAGTGTATCCTCGGGAGGAAGAGGAATACCAGGTAAAAGAAGTGCATAACCATGAGATAATAAAAATGGTGCAACGCCGGTGTTGGTACTTATAGAGCTGTTATAGCTATACTCTGCCAAACATAAGTGCTGATCCCAATCCTTCCCTGAAGGAGTAACAAAATGGCGCAAATAATCCTCAAGGATCCTGTTAAGGACCTTAGACTGCCCATCAGAAGTAGAATGATAAGCAGACCCCATAAAAAGCTGTACATCCAATATACGCATAAGCTCTGTCCAGAACAATGATGTAAACTTACTATCCCGATCAGAAAGGATAGTACGAGGAAACCCATGTAGGTGAAATATCTCTGAAAGGAACAAGCGTGCACACTGCTCTGCTGTGATAGTACTGCGGACGGGTATGAAATGTGCCTGTTTCGAGAACCTGTCAACTACCACCATACATGAATCGTGACCACAACGGGTGCGGGGAAGGCCAATGATGAAGTCCATAGAAATATCAGTCCACCAACTCTGAAGCAAACCAGCGGACTTAGCACGGGAGTACTTATTACGTAAGCAGAAAGGATAGGTACGAATAAGTACAACAAGCTCTTTCCTAAGGGATGGCCAATAGAAATGATCCTTAAGACGAGCATAAGACTTCTGAAAACCAAAATGACCCCCAACTGGGGACAAATGAGCATCCGACAACAATTGAGAACGGATACCCAAAGAACTAGGAATACAAAGAGAACCATAATGATAAAGACGGTGGTCAACAATGGAATAAGCCTGATGAGGTGAAGACGACATAGGTGGAGCAGAACTATAAACATCACGAAAATCAGAACATGTAAGATAAGCAGATGGAAGATCATCAAACCAGGAAGGGATCGTGGCAACAAGGGTATTCAATAAAGTAGGAAGTCTAGACAATGCGTCAGCAGCAGTGTTAGCACGACCAGGACGATACAAAATAGAAAAATCAAAAGATTGTAAAAACTGCAACCAACGAAACTGACGATCACTAGTATCACGCTGGGAGAAGAGATAACGTAAGGACTGATGATCAGTAACGATATCAAAAGGAACACGGTACAGGTAATGGCGCCACTTCTTAAGAGCATAGATAATGGCAAGAAGCTCTTTCTCATGGACAGAATAACGTTGCTCATAAGAGCATAAACGACGCGACTCATAAGCAATAATACAGTGAGACTGACGAAGCAAGGCACCCAAACCAACATTACTAGCATCGGTCTCAACAATAAATTTCTGATCAAACTGTGGTAAACACAGGACAGAGGCCTCCACAACAGCACGACGAAGAGTGTCAAAGGCGAACTGACAATCAGAAGTCCAAACAAAAGCGCTAGACTTCTTCAAAAGGGCATGAAGAGGGGCAGCCATAGTGGCAAAGTGAGGAACAGGACGACGAAGGTGAGTAGCGAGACCAAGAAACATACGAACATGGTGGACATCTGTGGGAAAAGGCCAATCAGCGATTGCCCGAACCTTATGAGGGTCCAAACGAATACGACCATCACAAATGAGAAATCCTAAAAACTCAATCTCAACAACAGCAAAGGAACACTTAGAAAGTTTAGCAAACAACTGGTGATGAACAAGCAATTGAAAAACAGATGAAAGATGTAACACATGCTCATCAAGAGTCTTACTAAAAACAAGAATATCATCAAAATAAACTAAAACACAATGACCAAGGAGAGGACGCATGATGTTATTCATCACATTCTGGAACGTAGGTGGACCATTAGTAACACCAAAAGGAGGAACACGAAACTCATACAAACCAAGATGGGTACGAAACGCATCCTAATCTGGTGATAGCCGGAACGTAAGTCTATCTTAGAGAAAAGATGAGAGGTGCCTAACTGGTCAAAGAGATCATCCATGTGAGGAATAGGATACTGGTTACGGATGGTCAACTTATTGAGGGCACGATAATCAATGCAGAGGCGTTTGGAACCATCTTTCTTACTGACAAGGAGAACAGGGGCACCAAAAGGACTGTGACTAGGAACAATAAGGCCTTGATCTAGTAAAGCAGTAATCTGAACCTCAACCTCATCACGCTCAGACTTAGACATACGGTAAGGAGGCTGGGAGGGAGGAGCAGAACCAGGACGCAAATCAATATGGTGGTTCACATCACGTAATGGTGGTAGCGTCGTAGGTTCTGAAAAGACAAATGCATACTGATGTAATAAGTCAGAGATCACCTGAGGAACAGCTGCTGGAGGAGAGGTAGTCACTGGAGAATCTGCTGCAGCACGCTGAACACATAATAAAGTTGCACAATGAGCCTTAGGTAGGCTGCGGATAAACTGCTTCCCGCTGATCAGCTGGAAATCTGCCTGAGAATCAATACCAGCAAGTGAGTGGGTCACTGCATCATGAACAAATGTCAATGTTTGCTGAGCCAGGTCCAAAGTAACCGCTCCCAATGAAGCAAACTAATCAGCACCAAGGATAAGGTCATAGCGCTCTAGAGGAATGATATAAAGATCTGCCTGTCCAGAAAAATCACCAATGCGGTAGGATAATCCCTGAAACATCTGAGAACTAGGAAATGAGTGAGAACTGGCAACCTCGACTGTGAGAGGCTGTGGAGCAGGAATAGGTGAAGCGCGTATCCGGCTGAGAACATAACTGCTGATAAAGGAATGAGTGCTGCCGGTATCAACTAAAGCAATATACTCACGACCAATAATGCGCACACGTAGCCGAATGGAGCGAGGACCGGGGCACCCTGTCCAGGTAGCATAAACAAGCTGAGCATGGCAAGTAGCAGGAAGTAAATCAGTAGAAGGCTCAGGAGATAGATCAGGCTCATCAGATATATGAATGTAGATATCGGACTCATCTGGGGTAGTGCCCTCATGGTAGAAAACAGCAGTAGAAGTAGGCAGGGGCTGGCGGCAATCACGGGCAATGTGGTCAGGACTCTTACAACGAAAGCAAAGACGCTTCTGCTGAATGTCAGCGAACTCTGCAGACGTGTAACGTCGGACAAAAGCAGGACGAGGAGGCGGAGGGCGAGGAGCGGGAGAAGTAAGAGAAGAGGTCGGGACGACAGTGGATGGGGCAGATGGGGCCGGAGATGGTAGAGGTGAAAGAGATGGACGGGGTCGGGAAAAGCGAAAGGGAGCAGGATCAGGGTACTTATGTTGCAAAGTACTAGCAAGGGACATGGCCTCAACAAGTGTGGGTGGACGGAAAGAAGAGACATCGTATCGTAGAGCACCACGAAGTCCAGCAATGTAGCGAGAAATAAGCTCGGTGGGCTGAAGATCTGTAAAGAGGTAGGAAAGGTCCATAAACTGATCTGTATAGGAAGAAAGATCACCAGTCTGAGTAAGACTACGGAATATATCACGCTGGCGGCTCAGCCACTGAGGGTCAATCATAGCATGACGAAGATCACGACGAAAGGTAGGCCATAACTGGAGACTGTGCCGATCAGGGTCAAGTCGGTAGACCCGCCTCCAAGTGGCAGCACGTCCATCTAAATGTAAGGCGGCTAACTGGATCTTCTGAGGATTAGTCTTAGGGTAAATCTGAAAATAAGTATCAAGCTTTGCAAACCAATTCTCTAACAAGTTCTTGTCAGAGGAACCAGAATAGGTGGCAAGCTGTACCCGATCACGAAAATCTCGAGCAAAATGTGGCTCAGGAGCTAGATGTCGTGGAAAATGTGACTCAAGAGCTGTAGGACGTGGAAAACCGGGTGGTGGGTTAGGTGGAAAATGAGGCCCACCGCCAAAGGAAGTAGACGAGGATGGAAGTCCAAATGGAGACCCAAATGATGAATGAACAGGGGCTTTGCCAGGTCCATGTGGCTGTAAGGAATCAATCTATGACTGCATAGTGGCAAAGCCGGTCTGTAGAGTGGTAAAACCGGTCATCATTTGGTCGAAACGACTACTGAGGAGAGTAAGAAAGTCACGCATATCAGCAAACTGTTCATCTAAAGGTCCGAAATGACTCGCAGGTGTAGTGGGTGAGCTAGCCATGAGGAAGAGAAAGCAAGCGAGAAAAGAAATGTGCTAAACAATTGGACGAACTGAAGGAGAGGACATAAGTCGTCACAACAGGCACGCCAATGAAAAGACACAATAGAACTCGCGATGTAAGATGAACGGAAAGGACAATTAAGTAAGAAATACCTCGTAACCGCAACCGGAAGTGAGCTGAAAAATAGCGGCGATATGTCGAGGTACCGGGCAGCCTCCAAAAAACATGCTAAGGGCCCGACAACGTGGAGTAAACGGTGGGTAAAAGTATGGGAAACAATAATGGACTATGGGGCTGGAAAGGGAGCAGCCAAGGAAAGGAAGTTATAACTCAAAAGGAGGTATGGGCAGCGAGGAAACAAGGCTGAAAAATCAGAGATCGCCCTTCAAGGGTAAAAAAAAGTTTGCGATAAAGACGGGGAGCAATCCCGATGCGCGATGAAGTTGGGTGGGAGTGGCTTTCTAAGCATCTAGGCGTGTTTGTATTGTCGGGGTAGAGTTGCGAACACAGACAACAGTGTAGGAGGGTGAGCTGAAATTGAGGCGGATGTAGGGCGCCAGCTATGGTGGAGTGTGGGCGTCCAAGAGAGGTAGTAAACGACAAAAAAAAATTGGATAAAAAAGATGGGTTGGTAGGGCGCTAGGAGTGGCTGATGGAAGGTGGCGAATAGGGGCAGCAAAAAGCGGAAATTTTCAGCAAAGGAAGGAGCAGTAGGGCGCTGGTCAGCAAGCATGAGGGCGCCCAATAGGGCAGCAAATAGGTGGCAGTAGGGCGCCCAAAATAGGGGAGGAAAAAGGCTGAAAATGCAGCAGTAGGCAGCCAGCAAGAGGGCGCTAGAAATGGGCAGCAAGTGGGCGCCTGTCCTCCTCCGATCCGTCGTGAAAATCTGCAAGACAAGTGTGGAGAAATGCTGAAGATCCGGCTGAAAAATGGTGAAGATCCAAGCTGAAGATGGGCGCCCTCCTGTGAGAGAAAAATCTGCTCAATGGAGATGCTCAGGAAAGTGCTCTGATACCAAGTTATGAACGTAGCCATGGCTGATCTAGATTTAGTCTATGAAAGCATCACATAAGCAAGACTTAACCCTAGAAAGCAGGAGAGAGAAAGCTTAAAGAGACTAAAGAAGGAGATCATATCATAAGCCAAGTAACAAATGACACAGAATCCCTAGTTATAGCCAAGAGGAAGCCCTAAAAGGAAGCTTCCAGTGGCTAGGGCCAAACTGAGAGGGAAAATAGTGCACCCTCCAAGAAAGCCCCCACTCTCAGTAACATGACCAAATAACCAATATAGTGAATCATAGGGCCCAAGGCCAATAATATGGTCTACATGTCAATAATAGGGCCCAAGGCCAACCATATAGTCTAAATGTCAAATAATGAATAAAAAAAGGGCCCAAAGCCTGCTTATGCATAAAGTAAAGTAAATGTAAATGGACATGGCGAATGTAATGAGCCGAGTCCATAACATCAGATTATAGCTTTATAAGTCAATCAAAGTATGCTCTTTCATTTCTCAAGAGTTGCGAACACAGACAACAGTGTAGGAGGGTGAGCTGAAATTGAGGCGGATGTAGGGCGCCAGCTATGGTGGAGTGTGGGCGTCCAAGAGAGGTAGTAAACGGCAAAAAAAAATTGGATCAAAAAGATGGGTTGGTAGGGCGCTAGGAGTGGCTGATGGAAGGTGGCAAATAGGGGCAGCAAAAAGCGGAAATTTTCAGCAAAGGAAGGAGCAGTAGGGCACTGGTCAGCAAGCATGAGGGCGCCCAATAGGGCAGCAAATAGGTGGCAGTAGGGCACCAAAATTAGGGGAGGAAAAAGGCTGAAAATGCAGCAGTAGGCAGCCAGCAAGAGGGCGCTAGAAATGGGCAGCAAGTGGGCGCCTGTCCTCCTCCGATCCGTCGTGAAAATCTGCAAGGCAAGTGTGGAGAAATGCTGAAGATCCGGCAGAAAAATGGTGAAGATCCAAGCTGAAGATGGGCGCCCTCCTGTGAGAGAAAAATCTGCTCAATGGAGATGCTCAGGAAAGTGCTCTGATACCAAGTTATGAACGTAGCCACGGCTGATCTAGATTTAGTCTATGAAAGCATCACGTAAGCAAGACTTAACCCTAGAAAGCAGGAGAGAGAAAGCTTAAAGAGACTAAAGAAGGAGATCATATCATAAGCCAAGTAACAAATGACACAGAATCCCTAGTTATAGCCAAGAGGAAGCCCTAAAAGGAAGCTTCCAGTGGCTAGGGCCAAACTGAGAGGGAAAATAGTGCGCCCTGCAAGAAGGCCCCCACTCTCAGTAACATGACCAAATAACCAATATAGTGAATCATAGGGCCCAAGGCCAATAATATGGTCTAAATGTCAATAATAGGGCCCAAGGCCAACCATATAGTCTAAATGTCAAATAATGAATAAAAAAGGGCCCAAAGCCTGCTTATGCATAAAGTAAAGTAAATGTAAATGGACATGGCGAATGTAATGAGCCGAGTCCATAACATCAGATTATAGCTTTATAAGTCAATCAAAGTATGCTCTTTCATTTCTCAAGAGTTGCGAACACAGACAACAGTGTAGGAGGGTGAGCTGAAATTGAGGCGGATGTAGGGCGCCAGCTATGGTGGAGTGTGGGCGTCCAAGAGAGGTAGTAAACGACAAAAAAAAATTGGATCAAAAAGATGGGTTGGTAGGGCGCTAGGAGTGGCTGATGGAAGGTGGTGAATAGGGGCAGCAAAAAGCGGAAATTTTCAGCAAAGGAAGGAGCAGTAGGGCGCTGGTCAGCAAGCATGAGGGCGCCCAATAGGGCAGCAAATAGGTGGCAGTAGGGCGCCCAAAATAGGGGAGGAAAAAGGCTGAAAATGCAGCAGTAGGCAGCCAGCAAGAGGGCGCTAGAAATAGGCAGCAAGTGGGCGCCTGTCCTCCTCCGATCCGTCGTGAAAATCTGCAAGACAAGTGTGGAGAAATGCTGAAGATCCAATTGAAAAATGGTGAAGATCCAAGCTGAAGATGGGCGCCCTCCTGTGAGAGAAAAATCTGCTCAATGGAGATGCTCAGGAAAGTTCTCTGATACCAAGTTATGAACGTAGCCACGGCTGATCTAGATTTAGTCTATGAAAGCATCACATAAGCAAGACTTAACCCTAGAAAGCAGGAGAGAGAAAGCTTAAAGAGACTAAAGAAGGAGATCATATCATAAGCCAAGTAACAAATGACACAGAATCCCTAGTTATAGCCAAGAGGAAGCCCTAAAAGGAAGCTTCCAGTGGCTAGGGCCAAACTGAGAGGGAAAATAGTGCGCCCTCCAAGAAGGCCCCCACTCTCAGTAACATGACCAAATAACCAATATAGTGAATCATAGGGCCCAAGGCCAATAATATGGTCTAAATGTCAATAATAGGGCCCAAGGCCAACCATATAGTCTAAATGTCAAATAATGAATAAAAAAGGGCCCAAAGCCTGCGTATGCATAAAGTAAAGTAAATGTAAATGGACATGGCGAATGTAATGAGCCGAGTCCATAACATCAGATTATAGCTTTATAAGTCAATCAAAGTATGCTCTTTCATTTCTCAAGAGTTGCGAACACAGACAACAGTGTAGGAGGGTGAGCTGAAATTGAGGCGGATGTAGGGCGCCAGCTATGGTGGAGTGTGGGCGTCCAAGAGAGGTAGTAAACGGCAAAAAAAAATTGGATCAAAAAGATGGGTTGGTAGGGCGCTAGGAGTGGCTGATGGAAGGTGGCAAATAGGGGCAGCAAAAAGCGGAAATTTTCAGCAAAGGAAGGAGCAGTAGGGCACTTGTCAGCAAGCATGAGGGCGCCCAATAGGGCAGCAAATAGGTGGCAGTAGGGCACCAAAATTAGGGGAGGAAAAAGGCTGAAAATGCAGCAGTAGGCAGCCAGCAAGAGGGCGCTAGAAATGGGCAGCAAGTGGGCGCCTGTCCTCCTCCGATCCGTCGTGAAAATCTGCAAGGCAAGTGTGGAGAAATGCTGAAGATCCGGCAGAAAAATGGTGAAGATCCAAGCTGAAGATGGGCGCCCTCCTGTGAGAGAAAAATCTGCTCAATGGAGATGCTCAGGAAAGTGCTCTGATAGCAAGTTATGAACGTAGCCACGGCTGATCTAGATTTAGTCTATGAAAGCATCACATAAGCAAGACTTAACCCTAGAAAGCAGGAGAGAGAAAGCTTAAAGAGACTAAAGAAGGAGATCATATCATAAGCCAAGTAACAAATGACACAGAATCCCTAGTTATAGCCAAGAGGAAGCCCTAAAAGGAAGCTTCCAGTGGCTAGAGCCAAACTGAGAGGGAAAATAGTGCGCCCTCCAAGAAGGCCCCCACTCTCAGTAACATGACCAAATAACCAATATAGTGAATCATAGGGCCCAAGGCCAATAATATGGTCTAAATGTCAATAATAGGGCCCAAGGCCAACCATATAGTCTAAATGTCAAATAATGAATAAAAAAGGGCCCAAAGCCTGCTTATGCATAAAGTAAAGTAAATGTAAATGGACATGGCGAATGTAATGAGCCGAGTCCATAACATCAGATTATAGCTTTATTAGTCAATCAAAGTATGCTCTTTCATTTCTCAAGAGTTGCGAACACAGACAACAGTGTAGGAGGGTGAGCTGAAATTGAGGCGGATGTAGGGCGCCAGCTATGGTGGAGTGTGGGCGTCCAAGAGAGGTAGTAAACGGCAAAAAAAAATTGGATCAAAAAGATGGGTTGGTAGGGCGCTAGGAGTGGCTGATGGAAGGTGGCGAATAGGGGCAGCAAAAAGCGGAAATTTTCAGCAAAGGAAGGAGCAGTAGGGCGCTGGTCAGCAAGCATGAGGGCGCCCAATAGGGCAGCAAATAGGTGGCAGTAGGGCGCCCAAAATAGGGGAGGAAAAAGGCTGAAAATGCAGCAGTAGGCAGCCAGCAAGAGGGCGCTAGAAATGGGCAGCAAGTGGGCGCCTGTCCTCCTCCGATCCGACGTGAGAATCTGCAAGACAAGTGTGGAGAAATGCTGAAGATCCGGTTGAAAAATGGTGAAGATCCAAGCTGAAGATGGGCGCCCTCCTGTGAGAGAAAAATCTGCTCAATGGAGATGCTCAGGAAAGTGCTCTGATACCAAGTTATGAACGTAGCCACGGCTGATCTAGATTTAGTCTATGAAAGCATCACATAAGCAAGACTTAACCCTAGAAAGCAGGAGAGAGAAAGCTTAAAGAGACTAAAGAAGGAGATCATATCATAAGCCAAGTAACAAATGACACAGAATCCCTAGTTATAGCCAAGGGGAAGCCCTAAAAGGAAGCTTCCAGTGGCTAGGGCCAAACTGAGAGGGAAAATAGTGCGCCCTCCAAGAAGGCCCCCACTCTCAGTAACATGACCAAATAACCAATATAGTGAATCATAGGGCCCAAGGCCAATAATATGGTCTAAATGTCAATAATAGGGCCCAAGGCCAACCATATAGTCTAAATGTCAAATAGTGAATAAAAAAGGGCCCAAAGCCTGCTTATGCATAAAGTAAAGTAAATGTAAATGGACATGGCGAATGTAATGAGCCGAGTCCATAACATCAGATTATAGCTTTATAAGTCAATCAAAGTATGCTCTTTCATTTCTCAAGAAATTTCACATGTATGGTTGCAAGCTTGTAGATACTCCTGTGGAGCATGATGTAAAAGTGTCCAATAAAGGGGGTGAAAGATCTTTCAAAGACATCACACTTTATAGGCAACTTATAGGCTCCTTAATGTGGTTGACAATAACTAGACCTGATCTTTGCTATAGTGTATGCAAGCTTAGCCAAAGTATGCAAGATTCACTAGTTATTCATTGGAAAAGTGCCAAAAGAATCTTAAGATACATCTCAAGTACACTCGATTTTGGCATCCTTTATAGAGGTGATTCCATTAACTTGCTTGCATATAGTGATTCAGATTAGGATGAAAAGTCAACTGCCTTTGCAACATTCATTGTAGAAGGGGTTTTGTGGCTATCCAAGAAGCAAGAAACAATTTAACTCTCATCAATCGAGGCCGAGTATAAAGCTCTTACCATGACAACCAAGGAAGTGCTTTAGATCAAAAGGTTGCTTATGGAGCTGAAAGTGTTCAGATCAGATGTGATTCCACTCATCAAATGTGACAACATCTCGGCTCAACATCTTTTTGCATCCAACCCCATCTATCATGCAAGAAGTAAACACATAGAAATTGTTTACCATTTTGTAAGGGAAAAGATGCAATCAAAGGAGATCTCGTTGGAACGTGTGTCAACTACCAAGTGCCTTGCTGATATCCTCACAAAGCCTTGCATTTTCAAAGCTAAGATCATCCCTTGGGGTAATGAGGAAGTCTATGTTGTCTTCTAGCTAGATTGTGAGGAGTATTAGATTTTCGCAATACTAGCTTATGATTTTTGCCATGTAATGTGATGACATGGCATTGGCCACGTGGATAGATGCTTAGAAAAATTTCACAACGTTCATATTCCGCATTTGAGGTCTTGTAGCATCTTTTCATGTGAGAACAAAAGGCAATTTTAGCCTTAGAGAGAATATAGGACTAACAATAGCAATTTTTACATTGTTAAGGAATCTCACTCTCATGAGGTCAACATTAGGGCTATGGGCCATCTTTAAGTTTTGATTTTTGTTTTAGGTCCAATGTGGCTGGGAAGAAACCTAAACCCTAGATCCGAGTTGCTCTTTTATACATATCATTGTAAATCATAATCTAATCTGATGTAGAAATCAAGATTTCCAACTTTCCAAGACATCATTTTTATGTGGCGAGTTCCAGCATTGTTCTATTGTGGATCTTGAGTGTTTATTGTATTGATTGGAAGCTATTTGAGTTATTACAGGTCGGGATTGCTTGCTGTACCATCAGATTTGAATTTGATCAAGTCTATGAGCCTAAGTGGAGCAAATGCCAAAATAAGCTAGAATTAGGAGCTAGTCTTGTTTCTATTTGCTAGATTCAATCTAATTCAAGCTATTGCGCAATCTCCATCACTTTTTTGAACCATTAGGATCTGTAATTTTAAATATAGCCACAGGCCTAAACTTTTCCATGTTGTCCCTATAGTTCAAATATTGTATGTTTGGCTGACACTATTTTCACTATGACTGTAGTTACAATGTCACTATCTTGTTTTTCCATCCGTGTCTGTGAAATTATTTTTTCTCGTTTTACAATTGACCATATTCTCTCTATCTATCTCTTTCTTGATCTGTGTAGCAATGCATGAAAACATCATTATGTACAAACTCATGTAATTTATTCTATGTTTTCTTTCATATTTTTGCAGGAAAAGGTTGGACATAGTATGAAACATATTCAAAGACTTCTGCATTCTTTGAAGTCCCAAGTTCTACGCAAATTTGCACCTAAGGATTTCTGAAGTGGTTTTACTGATTGTATACGCATTACCCAAAGATCTTCCAATGTTTAGAGCTGTAGTAGCTTGCTCCCATGACATCTACGGCAGATTGTGCGATCACGTGTCTCAAATTATCCATAATCAGATAAGCACCAGCCTTGGCTCGCAGGCACTTGTCGCACTCAATGATGGGTAGAAGCATGAAACTGGACCCTTTTCAGAAATGGATATCTGAACTGGTTAGAGCATTTATTATGGAACTAGATGATGGCAGATACTGCAAATCTTAAGATGACGAAACTGGGATAGATTCATCCTATTACCACCTCTTCCATATCTCCCACGTTTTCATGATTTGCATGGGTGTCTTCCCTGCTGGAAGTGATCACTGTAGGCGCCGCAGTCACCAACACTGACTTTTTGCCAGCACATCCATCTCTGAGCCTTCCTGCCACATCACAGAGTGCTGGAGGTGGCTCATTGCATAAGAGGGTTTGGCCATCAGAGCCAGATTTTACAGAATCCCCATACTACTATCCTAATACTCTTGGAGTGAGTTGATTGCACTACTTGATACCGTAAAGAATAAGTATTATGCCGTGGGGTATAATGTTGGTCACTCTAGCTGAGAAGCAGCATACTTCTAACATAAAAGCCAGCCAGTGGCAATGGACTTCTATCTACCTCGGTTACACCTTCAACAAAGAACTCCAATGGAGCACTTCACAAGAAAAAAAGTATGTACAATCAAACATACCTGCTTATCCCAGTTTTTTACAAATTTTAACTTCTGGGATATGTAAACTTATGGCTATCAGCAGTGTCATGTTCAGACAGCAGTTGTGCGTTATTACAATGCAATCATGTTTTTATGTATAGTCGAATTCAGCAGGATAGGTTATCATATATGTTTTCTTTAACATTCATAGAAGTGACTGATTGTACTATTCAGTGAGTCATATCTTTTGGCAGCTTCAATAATTGATCACTCAAATTAATTGCTAAACTATGCACAAGATAAATGAGCATAATTTTGCTTCCTCACTTTGGTATAGTTCAGAAGTGGGTCGTATTGCCAAAAGTTAAAGAGGAACAAACTAAGTCTGTGTAGCAGTTTGCCTGGTGTTAACTAAGTCTCAAACACATTGACTTGGCATTTAAGTGGTGGAGAATAGGAAATAGGAGTCAATCTCATGAAATAAAATTAAAAATCCACACAAAATCGTGAAAATTCATCCTAAACTAACCCTGAAATACAATTTTAACACTACTATGTAAAAACCTCGATGCATAAACGCAAGCTAACATCCATCCAAGCATCACAAACATGCTAAAATAGAAAAAATGGCATAACTCACCGGCAATTGTGCAAAAATTGTAGTGGGTTTGCCTATCCACCTTCAATTCTAGATCTAAGCCCTTGAAAAGCATCAACAAATGAAGAGGATTCTTTACATGTCACCCTACCCATACGAAAGAGATAGATCTAGGGGAGAAGGGAGAGGAAAGTTGTATGGTATCTGTTGGAGAAGACGTGAACCCTGTCTTTGAACTTGTGTAAATCTTCAGGTTCTTCTCCGTAGCATGTTCCCATGTAAATGATCATCCGGTTTCTCTTTACGTAGGTGAATACCCAAATCCCACAGTTGAACAAGGGAAGCAAAGTCAATCGATAGTCCCTTTCCCAGTCTCACGACTCGAGCACTCCAAACTATCGAACACTCTCCAGAAGACGTTCGAACCTAACAACAAAACTAATGTCTCAAACTATCGTTAATACTGTCAGGTCTTCACGCCCACTTTATTTTACGATTAGTCCAAGGCTGACGTATCATAGAGTAACTACATTGTGTACATAAATAGAGTTGAGCACATTCCTTTAAAGGTTCTTGCCCAGATCCATATTTGGATATGTAACTGTTTAACCTAGCAGACCTCAGTCTACCAAGATTAAGACTTAAATCAGGTATGAGAATCAATCAGTGAACTAATAGCCACGATCATTAGTACAATTTTTACACTAAAATTATTTCACTTGATTCTCTCCGATTTGAACACACCCTAGGGTATTTCAAAAATTTATTGGTACATGTTGAAGTCTCCAATAGCTACCCTCCAACAGAGAATTTTCTAGGTTTATAATTATTCAAAATCAAAATATTTACGACAGTAACTTCACAATTCAGAAAATATTACTATAGTACAAAAACAACTAAACTCATAGTAAGCAAGAGCACAAAAAAAGGCCAGATGTATGGAAAGCAACAAAATCAAATCTTCCTTGGTACCTATAGACTCAACAACAAAATAAATGCTAAGTTTGATTTCAAAATGCAGAAGGGAGTTGTATTGAAGGGCCTAGATAGTTGTCCTTGAAAGTAGAGTTGAGATATGGTTGAGAACTAAGGGGCTTTAGTGAGTTTGATGAAATAGAGGTCCATTTTTTAACAATAGGTTCATGAGCAAGTAAAGGTGGAGTATCATGGGCAGAATTCCAATGTTAGAAGTGTCTTCTGCCTCAAAACATTAAAAAAGGCTAGATGTTATACCAACTAGAATCTCAATATTAAGTAATTGTTGAGTGATGCACAACAAGCGAGGACTATTTAATTTTAGGGCTTTATTTTTTGCGAGGCGAAGTGCTTCAGATGTCTTTCTATTTTGAAGGATCTAATGTTGACTTAAATGATTTGGAATTTTCAAATTTTGATTTCTTCAAGATGGAATTGCTTCATAAATTTGGTAATATATTGATTTTTTCGAGTGAGAGGGGATTTCAACAATCACCACATGAATGGTCACATATTCTATAAAAATTAATGACGTTTTACCAATTTGTTGAGTTGAACTTAAAACAGAGAATAATTTGTAAATATCAAATGTTTAGAGGTCTACCCAAATCATGTTACAAATGAAATAGAGGGAGTTATATATTAGCTGATTATCTAAGTTTATGATGAACTGGAAGGGGACAAGACATGTGAAGGATGAGAATGGACAATTAGGCAACAATCAAGGTGCTTTTGCTAACATGAATGCTACTGAAGTGGACTAAAGAGATTAACCTACTACTTTAAACTAAAGAAAGAATGTTAATTGAAGATGATAGATAAATTATAGAGGTCTTATCCAAACATCAAGCCTCTTATAGAATACTTTTACTCCAAGGTCAAACTTGTTGGCTTTATACTTCCGTACATTTATCAAGAAATTGAGATTGGCTTTAACCTTTTGCAAATGGTCTTGATATCACATCATTGCTTACTCAATGTCCTTAACCCTATGAATGCTTTGGATCCTTATTGAGTAACTTCAAGATGACCTAGGTGTCACATCATTGCTTACCAGGGGTATCAAATCCCAGACTCTTTGAACTTAGGTGAATGCTCTAAATCCTTATTCAATATCTCCAAACTTTATGGACGCTGAATCTTGGTTTGAGATGTTTGGAACTCAACTTCACTTTTTGATATTTGGGTTTACCTATGAGAGTTTTAAGTATTGAAAGTGACAAATTGAGCCAAATTTTGTGAGATAAAATCTCCTCCAAGCTCAAAGCATGGGACTTGTCAACCCTTGTCAAACTCGTTGTATTGAACTTCTAATATCTTCCTATTTTACTTATTTTCTCTTCATTTGGTCTATGCTATAGGTCATATATTTTTTCTGTTTATCACCCAACTCTTTAGAAGATTCTTGTGGAGCTACTACCCGAGCTCACTCAATTGGGATATCTGCATGACTCTTGTTAAAATTAGTGATTTAGGCCTAGACTATCCAACTACTTTCTCCCTCACCCTACTAATTAGATGTTTTTATTTTGATTTGATCACACACCAATCTTGGTCTACCTTCCTTAAACGCTTGTATTCTCGCTTTTGCTTAGCTAGTTTTCCACTTGATATCACATTCAAAGATGTGATGTCCTTGAATCACTGACCAATACTTTCTTTGACATGAAAGACCTTTATGAATGGAAAGGGGACAATTCCATCTATGTCTTTGTATCCAAGGTCACCACTTGAAATCCAAATCTAGGGAGAATACCAGTGAAGGTGAGTAACAAACTTGCCAAAATAGGCATTTTCACCTAGAGTCACCCAAGTTTCATGATGATTATGGATCTATTGAATCTAGACTTAGACTATGTTTTACTAGAAGAGAGTTGAACCTTCTCAACTACACGACTACCCACAAAGATCTATTTGAAATTGTCAAAATCTAGCTAGTTTGGAGCAGCCACATGGAATTAATTGTGGTTGACTATTTGTCCCACCTCTTTGTACATAGTTACATGCTAATTAAGAGGTGATTTGTATTCACATGCTTAGCAGGTGGTCGACTTGAGCCCCATAATATATGTCCTAATTTATAGGCTTAATTTGAGAAAATTTGGTGACTATGAGCATGATCCACCTAATCCAACCATTAAATGGACATGATTCCTAGATGAGAGGCTTGGATAGTAGGGTTAGGTCTACACCTAATGATGGATAACTCTAGGGCTCATATCCGAGCTAATGTATCTTTACTTTGATGGAGATCATTTGTAGTTTCACTTGTCGAGATGTAATTTTGAGTTTTTGAGTGATATTGTTTGCCAAGGCCAAGTTGAAGCATCCATTGATGTTTGATTTTGATGATCTACATGTTTAACTGAATGCTAACATATTGATTTGTTGTCCCAAAAGTATTTCAAGTTGCATTGAATGCTTTGTACTTGATGATCATAGTGATTTTAGGAGCAACTACCAAATGATCAATCTAGATGTAATTTTAGTAAAAATCTGAGTCTAGTTTTCATTGATTAAGACATTGTGCAAACTCCAATGCTTGAATGAAGCTATTACATGATTAAACAATTTAGATCCTTCATTTTTCACAATATACAAATACCCTTCCATCCCCAATAACCAAAATCTTAATAATTGGTCCCTCAAAGCAGGGAGGATCACTTATAGAAACGTTTATGAAGCAGCTAGAGAGTTTCCAGTATGACAATAAATGGCAAATACTAGACCATCCTAGAAGGTGGAAATAAAGGTTCAATAGAATGTACACCATTGAACCAGTCAAATCATACAAAATCTTTTACTCACATGAAACTTTCCTTTTAAGAGCAAAGTATAGGGACGCATCCATCAAACTATGTAGCATCTGCCACATACCACTATAGTTTAGGGTTTCAAAAAGTGGTCACCCATGCCTTCGAAAATAATTTTTGATTCAAAGTTCCAAACCTCATATGATACTGTTGAATGTGACATTGCACTTGAGAGTTGAAATACTTAGAGATTGGAATCTAACATGGATTATTATCATGTGGAAAATAGTTCTCAATAAGAATGTCTATGAAGCTACAAAAGCACAAAACAAAACACAAGGAGACTCTTTAATCAGCAAAGCTTCCAAATTGGAAGACCATGTACGAGTTGCTAATAGATGAAGCAAGGATGAGACAATTCCTCCTCTTGCCACCTTATTATGCTATTCTATGTTTAATATATGTTGGTATTTTTTTTCTTCTAGAGAATCAAGCTTTTCCTGCTTTATTCAAGTTTTCTAAAGTATCAAAGTAAGTTTGTTGAGAGACAAAAAATAATAATTTTCCCCAAATGATTGTTGAAATGACTAATAGTAACATAAAAAACAACGTCCTCATCTTTTTCAACGTCCCAAGTTTAGGTTCAAGTAGAAACCAGTTAAATTAGCAATAATCGACGTGTGTTTTCTTTACGGCTACTTAATAAGTTTGACGGCGACATGTTTTGCTTAGTTCTAGAGTTATCGGGCCGATTGCTTTATGAGCCCATGTTGAGCACATAAGTTGTGTTTCTTTGTACTTGTGAATATAGTTTGAATATACAGTTGTTGGAGAGCAATCATGTTGTGTCTTGTCTTGAAGCACTTGATGGTGTGTTGTGGTGATTGAATCGATCAATTTGTATCGTGTTGTCAACTTGGTATCAAAGTAAAGATTCGTGGAATTGATTGGAACTGTAAAAGGAATCAGAGACAGTGAATTGTTGGCTGAATCGAAGCGTTAGCTAAACGGAAGCTTGAAATCCTTTAGGAGAAGCTGGGAAGCGCTTGTAGCAAGAACTTGCTCAGTTCTTCATCAATATGCAAGTCGTTTGGAGTTGTGGATTGCTGACAGTAGGGCGACCTTTGTGAGGAAGAAAGTTGGGAGAAATTGTCATTAAAAGACAGGTTAATCAGCTTAGACAGCTGGCTGTTTTTTTTTACAAGGGTTTCCATAGAGAAAACCGTGGATTTCTCTCTACATAAAAGGTTTTTGAATGCTGTAAAACTGTACAGCAGGGCATCCGAGTTGAAGTATGGCAGAATGGAAATGACATCAGGCTATGTCAAGCAAATATGTTTGTGAGATTCTAGAGAGATTCCACATGACAGAGTGCAAACGTTCCATCACTCCATGCGAAGCTGGTAAGAAGTTGTCTCGTATTGATGATAGTGGTCAAGTTGTTGCTATACTATTTCGTCAAATAGTTGGAAGTTTGATTTATCTTACGACTACTTGTCCTATTTGCTATGTTGTGAGCTTGATTAATCAATTTATGTCATCACCTACTTTGGATCATTGGAAAGCAACGAAAAGGATCTTGAGGTACGTGAAGGGCACACCTAACCTTGGCTTGGTTTATTGGAAGCAAAACGCTTTACCTAGGTTACAAGGTTATGATGACGCTGATTGGCCTGGCAACATAGATGATAGAAAGTCAACTACTGGGTATGCTTTCAACCTTGTTTTCATGGTCTAGTAAGAAGCAGGACACCATTTCTCTTTCATCAATAAAAGCTAAGTATAAAGCGTTAAAGTTCTACTACTCCAGAAGCTATTTGGATGCGTAGATTGTTGATTGAGATTGGTATGAAGCAAACACACCCTACTATTATCTTCAGTGATAGCCAAAGCGGGATACAGTTGGCCAAAAATCCAGTCTTTCGTGCAAGAACTAAACACATTGAAATAAAACATCATTTTGTGCGTGAAAAAAATTACAATATGAAGATATTAGTATTACGCATTGTTCTATGATGTTGCAACTTGTTGATATATTCACAAAAGCTTTATGCAAAGACAAATTTGAGATTTTTAGAACTAAGATTGGCATAGAAACAGTTATGTAAAAAAAAAAATTTGTCTTTGTCAATATTGTGTAATACTGTCATGAGGTATGTTCCATGAATAGCATAAGTCACAGATCAAATGAGACATTGATTATTGAGGGAGAGAGTTAAATTAGCAATAATCGACGTGTGTTTTTTTTACGACTATTTACTAAGTTTGACGGTGACACATTTTGCTTAGTTCTAGAGTTATCGAGCCAATTCTTTTACGAGCCCATGTTGAGCACATAAGTTGCTTTTCTTTGTACTTGTGAGTATAGTGTGAATATACAGTTGTTGGAGAGCAATGTCGTTGTGGCTTGTCTTGAAGCACTTGATGGTTTGTTGCGGTGATTGAATCGATCAGTTTGTATCATGTTGTCAACTAAACCGACTTCCACATCTCACCTCCATTCACACATTAGGACCTTACCATAATGGATGACAACACTCTCTTTGAATAACTGTGAAATGTCCTCCCTTGTTAGTCCACACTCTCCATAGGATCAAATTGATTGTGGGACATGTGCATTATGAGATAAGTATTCCATCAACCCACAACAAAATAATTTAAATCAATAATATTATCACCAAAGTGTCTCTTTGAATTTGGCCCTCACACTACTACCTCCTCTTTCTCTATGTCTTTCTTTGCTAATAGATTCAAGTATGAGATTATTCTCCTTTTTGTATTTCCATAATTCTCCAAGAACTCTCGTCTCGATGGACTCTTTATGATAATTATGTTATTCCAAGTGTGAAGATTGTTTTATTAACTGAAATGCTCCTTTGCAATGACCCAAAATTAGAATCTAATATAAAAACTAGAACACTTTACCATGAATCAAACTCATCAATTACTCCCACTACTTTTAGTCCAAGATCCTTCAATAACACCAATTCCTAGTCATAACTAATCAAGATTATCACTCCACCACAATCTCCTCTTCCCAAGGAGCGAAAAAAAAATCAACTCCATAAAAAGAAGTGTAAAATCAACGAACTCCACACTAACAATGCAAAAGCTCTTCTAGGAATGACTTTAAAAAGTGAAAATCTAGGGGAAACATGAAAGACACACATTCCAAATGCAAGAATGTATAGCAATCACATCAATTAAAGAAGTAAAAAACTCTTAATTTTGTTAGTACAAATTACCATTGTTAAGATGTTTCAAAAATGTCGGAAATGAGACCCTTTTATATGCACACAAACTCCTTGTGAAGACTCACAACTTGTTTGAAAGTTACTTTGTGGGTTATTATGATGGTAATTATGATAGCTTTGTAATATATGCGCTTTATCATTTGACTTCCAAAGGAAGAGATGCTATATGTTTGAAAAATGTGCTATGTTGGTTGATAGCTTTTCAACACAATAAGACGTACCAAAATTGGGAGCTCCAAACATGACAACAAAGCAACAAGCATGTATAAATGTTGCAGGCTTTTCAATTCTACCCAACTTGTCCTATTGTCCTTGAAACTACATTGTTTCTATTCTTAAATTACACTTTTTACGTATTTCAAAATAGAATCTAATATTATTTAGGCATAGAAAGGAATAGAATACTCATTATGTTTTTTTGATAACTGTTTTAGATTTTAACAAAGTGCTTCTTGAATAAGCTCAGAATAATGCCTGGAATTCTAATATTGTGGATGGTCTATTATAATTATGATTTATATGATGTAGACAAACATTTCATAGGTTCAAATCATAGCTTGAGTATTTGTTTAATTAAATGCTTGGATAATGAATTTAAGTCAAATACACACATTGGGTTTCAATCAAATGCACATGCATTTTGAAGTTTTAAAACTTTTCCATTAATTAGGTTTTATTAGATTACATAGATTCCAATTAGATTCTATGAGATTACATAGATTCCTTGTCCATTTACATCTTTTTTTTAAACTTCAATTTTCAAAGTTCACAAAAGAGTTAAATTCCAAAGAACTTCAAAGTAAAGCTTTAAAATTACTTCAAAGTTGAAGTTTTAAAGCTTTCACATTAATTAGATTCTATGAGGTTACATAGATCCCTTGTCCATTTAAATAGCTTGTAAAATTCAAAGTTCACAAAAGACTCTAATTTAAAGTTGAAATTTTAATACTTTCACTTTAATTAGATTATTTAGATTATGTGTCCATTCACTTGAACTTTCACAATTACATAGATTCGTGTGTCCATTTACTTAAAGGTTCGCATTACATAGATTCTTGTGTCCATTCACATTTTTTTTAAACTTCATAGTTCACAAAAAGTTAAACTTCAAAGAAGTGCAAAGTTGAAGCTCTAAAATTACTTCAAAGTTCACAAAGACTTAAACTTTAGAGTTGAAGTTTTAAAACTTTCACATTGAATCCATTCTTTTATGGGCCCTACCCTCCATGCACATGAATGTATATATGTGTGGGGAGATGCACTTTTCCCATACATAAACAAAAGTTATAACTAAAAAATGTGTCAAAAGAGGATGTATGGGGTGGACACCCCATACATCCTCAATTTTTGGTTCAAAAAATGTGTATGCATGGGTGAGGGGAGGAGGATGCATGGGTCCCCTCACCCATGCATACAAAAGTGTATGTAAGTTTAAATATATATAGATACTAGTAAAGAGTGCTCGTCCTTGATGGTGGGCAGCCGATGATGATGATGTGTGTGTGTGTGTGTGTGTGTATGGATTTATGTGTATGTGTGTCTGTATGTGTGTGTGTGGATTTGTATGTATGATTTGTGTCAGATGGCGTGTGTGCTTTATGTGGCCGATGGTTTACGAGGAAAGTCGATGGTCGTTGAAGGGTGGCCAATGTATGTGTGTCCATATGTACGTGGCCGAAGTACGGCAGGTGGACGTATGATTTTGGGTTTAGGGTTTAAGAAAAAAAGTCTGATTTTGGGCTTAGGATTTATCGAAAAAGTCTGATTTTGGTCGTTGACGGGTGGCCAATGTATGATTTTGGTCGTTGGCGGGTGGCCAATGTATGCGTGCCCATATGTATGTGGCCGAAGTACGGCGGGTGGACGTCTGATTTTGGGTTTAGGGTGTAGAAAAAAATTCTGATTTTGGGCTTAGGATTTATCGAAAAAGTCTTGGGAAATCTTCAGAAAAATTCGAATCTTTGGAAAAAAAAAATCGAGACTTCGGAAAAAAAAAATCGAGTCTTTGAAAAAATTCGAGTTTCTCGAAAAATTCGAGTCTATGAAAAAATTCGAGTTTTTGGAAAAATTATACAATGACTTGAAAATTCGAGTCTTTTAAAAAAATTATACAGTGACTCGAAAATTCGAGTCTTTGGAGAAATTATACAGTAACTCGAAAATTACAATGGCTCAAAAAATTCCGGATTTTTTGAGTCATCTAGTATCAAAAGAATTCCGATTGAGATGTTAGACCTCTTCAAAGGGCCACATGTTAAGCACATGGATTGATACATTAAATCAACCCAAGTTCCAACTCCATACTAGGAAATGAATTATTGGAAGTGGAGCAATAAATATGTGTCCATATGCATAAATCCCAGATGTCTTGTGTCTCATTGACTCGAAAATTATAATGACTCGAAAAATTACGAATTTTTCGAGTCGATCTTGTATTAGGAAATTCTAATTTTTGGATATCGAAAAATTACGGATTTTCCGAGCCAATCTCGTATCGAAACATTTTGATTTTGGATATCAAAAAAATATGAATTTTTTGAGTCGATGCGATATCGAAAAACTCTGAAAAATGCGAGACAAGTTTCTACTATAAAAATTCGAGTTTCTAAAAAATTGGTCAACTTGGTCGACTTCATGGTTGAGGTGATATGATTCTTGGCCGAATTGGCTAAATTCAAGGTATAGTTGGGCCGAATTCAGGGTTGAATTGACCGACTTGGCCGAACTGACCGAATTCAAGGTTGAGGTGATACTGATTATTAGTCGAATTGGCCGAATTGGTCAATTTTAGAGTGTCGACTTGGCCAAATTGGCCGGATTGGTCGAATACATGGTTGAGGTAATCCTGATTCTTATAAATGTTCATTTTTAGAGTGTCAAATTGGCCGACTTGGACGAATTCAGGGTTGAGGTGATATGAATTCTTAAAAATGTTCATTTTTAGAGTGTCGAATTGGCTTGAGGTGATATTGATTTTTAAATGTTCACTTTGTGTGTGTGTGTGTGTGTGTGTGTGTGTGTGTGTGTGTGTGAGGAAACGCTTGAAATGGACAACCGAGAGAGGTCATCAGCCACCTCAGCCAGTCCATTACTATGGATGAAAACACACTTCTTCAGTTGGATAAGCAAGTTCAGACGATCTCGTTCGATGAAGGGTTTCAGATCTACAAAGGTGGAAGTAGTTTCTACTCGCGTTCTCATAGTGAAAAATCACCCGTAGTGCTTCAAGGAATTAGTACTTCCAAGCAATGATGAGAAGCATCGTGTGTCATAAAATTATAGCTACAATTTGGTCCATTTGAAATAAAGAGATGAAAATATTACCATAAACAAAATTCAACTTCAACTATCATACACGACACGTTTGTGATGAACTTCGTTTTTTTTATTTGAAGACAAAAATCAATGTCCTCTCATCCAGAATATGTTTATGAATTACGAAGAAAGTTTCATAACATTTGTCTCTTCTTCAAGCATAAAGACAGTGGAAACTGGATTCCAGATAGAATTCACAACTTGACTTGACTGTGAAGTTGACCAGCGGAAAACTAATGAAATGATCGGTTCTATAAACTGAAAATAGGGCCAAATTTTTGCCAACATCACTTCACAGAGCTACATCAATTCCATCCCTTGGAAGACTCTTCCGGATCACTCTCATGATCCATGTAGATGTCGGCCTCATTGACCAGCCACTTGATATGTGACTTGTGTTCTCGTTGTTAGATGCACAACAAACATTAATTTGAGACTAATTATCACAAGGACACAAACTCGACTTCAAAATGATTATAAAGGAGCGACTGCTTACACAGTGGTGATGCTCCTCCAAATGTGGCCAAAGTACGGCGGGTGGATGTTTGATTTTGGATTAAGGTTAGGAAAAAAGTCTGATTTTGGGCTAAGGATTTATCAAAAAAGTCTTGAAAAAAATTTGAGTCTTCAAAAAATTCAAATCTTTGGAAAAAAAAATCGAGTCTTCGGAATTTTTGGAAAAAAAATCGAGTCTTTGAAAAAATTTGTCTTTGGAAAATTCGAGTTTTTAAAAAAATTATACAATGACTCGAAAATTCAAAACTTCAATTTTTTGAAAAAATTCGAGTCTTTTAAAAACAAATTATATAGTGACTCGAAAATTGGAGTCTTTAGGAAAATTCAAATTTTTGGAAAAATTTGAGTCTTTGGAGAAATTATACAATAACTCAAAAATTATAATATGACTCGAAAAAATTACAAATTTTTTGAGTCGATCTCGTATTAAAAAAATTTTGATTTCTGGGTATCGGAACAATACGGATTTTTTGAGTCGATACGATATCGAAAAATTCTAAAAAATATGAGTCGAGTTTTTGCTATACAAAATT
>MU832754.1:0-67281 GCA_029204225.1 Diphasiastrum complanatum
TATTTTTTGTTCAAGTGATAACAAAAAATCTGAACCTCAACAAATGCTCTGCCGATACCCTGGATGAAGTGAACATAGAATGATATGGTTAGCTGCCTAAAATTTCGCTATCAATATATAGGCAGCATTGAGTATTAGTAAAAGGGAGATCCTTTATGAAGGAGAATCGATTTTGAAGTTCAGTTGGCACCTTGTTTACTAGTTTCTTGAAATTTGAATCACTATGCCAGCTTGAACAGGGATAGTTGACAAATGAAACTAGAGCAGCTTCGCAATGGGAAGACGCTGTCAGAGGTTGATGAAGACGACATAAGAGCAGGTATAATTTGCAAGAATTCACATGAACCTTAGCCTGGACTCCAGCACTTGCTCTACACTTTTGGCTTAATTTTCTCACTTGGTACTGTAAACCAATACATTACATGTAGCAGACATGGTCTCAGATAATACTCTTACCATTTCTATAGGGTGTGGACTTGCTGAAAGTCCATCTCTCGAAAATTCAAGAACTCGAAGGGGAGATCCATCGGTTACAGGCATCTGGACAGGTGTTCAATGTCTTGCAGTCTCATTCAGTACTTTCATCTCTGGATGCTTGTAACAACCCAGAGCTGCCAAACTTGGACTATGCACTTCTTGCAGGATGCGATGTTACCGGTGAGAAAATTTGACAATGCTCCCATTTTGGTGCGATAAGTGTTACTTCTTGTTCTAAGTATGTCCTTTTTTTAGTTGATGAAACTTCTTACAACAATCTATTTGGAGGACTGTGTACAGATGTAATTGAGGACTCTGGTGGTGCTGAGATGGAGGCAGTAGCTGCAAAAGAACTTGAGCACAATCTGCTGCAAGACAGCCTGGACAAGGAGTTGCAAGAACTGAATAGGCGCCTTGAATTGAAAGAGGTTTATTTATGCTGATATGTTCACTGTAGTCTTGTTAGGTCATGCATATGATTTCCATTGAAAGATGCACTACAGAGACATGTTGTGCTGCTATTTGATAATTATGCAACAACTAAGATTGATGCATGGAGATAATATCTAGTGCATAGCTCATTTTGAAACGTGAGATAATTGGCTGTCTAGTGTTGTCATTGGTTTTAATTGTTTTATTTCTGCCCACAGCATTTTACCTCCTCCTGTTTTAACTCCAAGGGCACTCTTGTGACTCTCCCTCCCTTTGGGATGCTGGATATTGAATGACAAAAGGATTCTGAACTAACTGCTGATAGCTTGAAACATGATGAGCTACATCTGTCCTTGTTATTGTTCTTTGAGGCTTACCAGCCGGACACTAAAGTTTCCAATCTTATAAATGTGGAAACACGTGGTAAGCAGTCATATATCATACTGTTTATTGATACATCATTTGATAGGCTAATTTTGGTTTCCATTGACCATTTTTTGCAGGCTGAGATGAAGTCTTTTGCAAGGCCTGACACAGCTGTGTTGAAGCAGCACTTTGAAAAGAAACTTACCGAACTAGAGGAGGAAAAGAAAGCGTTACAGGTGCTAAGAGCTTTTTCCTTCACATCTCTATTACATAGCCATACACTACAAGAAAGATGTTGTCTCAAATTGTTATTCTGTGAGACAATCACCTCTGGCAGATCATAAATGATGAATTTCAAAGTTGATAATCATCTGCACACTTTGGGCTGAAGCATTTTGGTCTATTTATAGCGTGAAAGAGACATTTTGCTGATGGAGCTAGAGGCCTTAGCATCCACCTCAGATGAGCAGACACAGAAAATGCAGGAAGCACATCGGCAGAAACTGAAGGAACTTGAACATCAGGTAATTTGATCTTGTTATCAACCTGAAGGATGGTATGACTTGTATGTTTAGAAGGACAATGTGGTACGTTTGCATTGACTATATTTTGTAAATCATTGTTTATTTTGATAATTTGTCCATACCTTTGGATGCTCCATTTTCTTCCTAAGATGTTTCTGTTCTTGAAAAATAAGCCAGTTTGCTAGTGACACCATCATATTTGCTATACTTATACATGGCAATAATACACTCAGCACCTAAAGTCCTCGAGATTTGTATTAGTGTAGGGTGTGCAGATGGACTAATAGAGAGCAAGTAGTTTTGATTTTTTTGGATGCTAATAGCAATGTTTTAGGGCTTGCAATTTCACCATATGCTTGTAAGTTTCTTGCCATTTATCAACAGGTCTCTTTTCTTCTCGATATTTGTGTCCATGACTTTTTGAGCTCGTTGTCTAGTTGGGTGTAGTGTTAAGGGCAAAGCATTGGCCAGCGTTTGCAACTGTTTTTCATTAGTTTGGACTTGCTTCATATCAAAATCTTGAATAGCGTGGTATACTGTCTGCTTGTACTTGTGCGTGTTCCAATTACCTTGGGATGGACTATAAAGAGAGTGGGATATTTATTGTAGAAAAAATGTTGTGTTTAAGGTGTTATCTTTCAGACAAAAGATATATTTTCAGCTCCATAATTGACATTAGGTGAATCACATTCCTTCAAATCATGACTAGTTCAACTCGTGAGTCCTTAAGAGGATAGTCTCTACACTTCAGGGATCCATTTACACTCGGTTTTTGGAAGATCAAATGCTCGAGGTTTCAACATAAATTGTTCAAGAAAACACTTGTGATCTTGTAACTGTTAGGCTTTTAGTTACTCCTTGGACTAGTTTGCTTAATTGTGGAAAGAATTTGAGTGAAAACGTCATCCAGCATTCGCTTAGAAGTTGTTGGTGCAATTCTTGTTTCACATGGTGGGTCTTTGAACTTGAAAGGCCGTCAGGTGTTTGGAATAGTGTTTGTTCGAATCTTGGTTCGAGCCGGCCGGGTTTAAACCGCGAGTCGGTTCGAACCGCTGTTACCCGAGAGCTTCAGCTAGGTTTACTAGCCTCTAGGAGTGATAGACATTAAGCTAGAGTGCTCATTGCTCATGAGTCGCCTTACCTGACGTGTCAAATGTATATCGAGTTTTACGTCCATGGTTACGAGTTGTGCAAGTAATTCATAACTGGGGCACCGGCAAAATTATTTTTGAGAATCGTGAGCGTGCGGTACAAAGTAGATGCAATCACTTGGACTATCAAGCCAATAGTCCGAAGAGGGGATGATGATTCATCAACAACGGATCATACCTGTGATCGACAAGTGAAGACTTTGGGAGTCCACTATGACTCTCAAACCGACATTGTCAATTGATAAAGCTCAATAGTAAAGTAATTCTTTTCCCTCTCGTAATCATCAACTTACTAGCTGAAAATTTACAGAGCAGTCTGATGTTATCAATTAGTGTATACTGATTATCCATCGAAGTAAAATTGGGACATCAGTACGCATAAAGCTTATAAAAAATGCATAGTTTTGTTATTTTATGTTTGTCGGAACTCCACTCCAGAATTTCAAGTTGCAACAGTTGGTATTGCTACATCAAATTAGAATGAAGCAACAGGATTTATTTGTGCCTTCCATCAAACGATGGATATCATGAGGTAGATTCCTTGCAATAAACTCTCTAGATCAGTACGTTTATATAAGTCTACTAGTAGCCTGTTATTGGAGTGCTCTTTTGGAGGACTATTTGTGATTTGAGCTTTCAGGTTATTGAGTGCTCTTTTGGAGGACTATTTGTCATTTGAGCTCTGAAGGAGATAGCTATTAGCATCACACAGGGAAGTTTCATGGAAGAATTCCTTAAACTTCAATCCTAATCCCAGTTCTTTAAACTCTTTGCACGCAGCACAATTGATGCATCATCCTAGCTTTACGGACATCCCCAACTTAGCTTGATACTTATTACTAAATTTATGTGATGTGAATCATGATTTATCCTCAAAAAGAGTCAAATTCCAATAAATTACAACCGGTTCGATGGTTTGAACCTGGCCTGTCCTATTCAAATAATCTGTATTTTCATTATCTTTTCATGGTACCAATGGCTATGGGCTTTATAGTCATATTCGATGCTCATGTTTATGACATATTCAGTTTCTCCCATGGGCCATTGGTGGCCTTATTCCAGCTTCATTTCATTCATCAATTCATGAATACGGAACAAAATACATTGGTAAAAAGTGACTACGGTTAACAGCTGTATGCCAGCCAACTTCTGATGCCATGATAGATAACTTCTGTTTTTCATTATATCTTTTAATTAGCTACCGTGTTATTATAGTGCTTGATGTAGCATAATATTATGTCAATGGATTTAAAGCATTGAGAGCTTTCCATTAAAACTTATTCCACCTCACACTAGCCTTATCTTTTCATGGTCAGATTTGAGATGGAAACTTAAAACATCTAGTGTATGACAGCGTTATTTTGGTGGCAATTCTGTAGCTGGACAAACTGATGGAAATTCTCAATTCTGAATTTGGCTACCAGATTGCTGAGTTAAGGAAAAAGCAGGACAATCAGGCTCAGCTATTGAAACAAAAACAACGTAGCGATGAAGCGGCAAAGCGTTTGCAAGATGATATACTTCGTATTAAGCAGCATAAGGTACTTACTGTTAGTCTAGTATTGATTCTGAACTAGCTAACTTAAATATTTACTTCATGGGACAGTGTATTTATTTTTCTTCAGTATCCACCCATATGTATGCATCATATGGTGATTGACTTATGTTTATCAATGTCTTTTCTGTCAGGTCCAACTGCAAAACAAGATCAAACAAGAATCTGAACAGTTTCGATCCTGGAAAGCATTGCGAGAAAAGGAAATTGTGCAGGTGAACATTTTATACTGATATCCAGATTTCTGAGGCCTAATGCTTGCATATAGTGGCTTTTGTAAATGTCTTGTTGAACATGAATGGTTCAATATACTAAGGGGGAATCTGAATTTGATCAGCCATGTTTTGGTTGTTAAAATATGGAATATAAAATAGTGGAAAAAGGTTGAAACTTCCTGCTTCTATTGAAGTTGTGTTTGGCTGAAAGATTACACATTACTATGACTATCATATCAGGACTGCTTACAAGAGTTATTTGGTGGTCCCTTTTTTTTTTCTTCAGTTACTTGCTAGGCATTGTTCTAGGCTCCAAGTTCTGAAGTTGTTTTTCTCAAAGCTAATATAGCGTTTTTCACTTGACGTCATAAGAATGTGCTTGATTCAGGTTTTAGAACTGATTGAAACTGTTCAAATACATCCATATTGAATCTTTCTTCTCTTTGAGTTCGTTTCATGATTTTACAGTTCAAGAGCAAGCAATTACCCAAGTATCTAGTACAAAAGGTTCACAAGGGTTTGATGCTCTCCTCACACACTTTGGCACACAAGATCAAGTGTCTAGAAAACACGGGCCATAGTTAGGAGAAACTTAATTTTTTTGTAAGTTTATGGCATAGTTGCGGAGGTCGGTTCAGAACACAACCTAACCAACGATGCTTTCCCAGATAATCGTGAATCTTTATTTTTCTGTAATTTTGCTTTTTAATGGTATTTCTTTGTTTTGCTTTCTCTTTAAATTGATGTTGTTGGCTTTTAATTCATTTCTATTGATTTTTTATTGTTTTTACTGCATGTTTTATGTCTAAAAAATAAAGGCATTCTGGAACGAGCTTGCAGGAACGTGATTGCAGCAGAACTCTGTTTGTAGAAATTTTTTTACCTGATGGTGTGAGAATATACAAATTTTAAAGACTCAGAGGTAATTTTGGGAGAAATCGCTTGGAAAGCCCAGAAACTACTCAGAAGTTGTTTAATATTAGGTCAAACCGTAGATTGGACTTTAATGGATGCGAGTTTTAACTACAGTCCCAAAAATCATACAAATTTTTTTCAAGTCCCACCCATGCATTTATAGTGATTCATATTTAATCGCAGGCTATCTCTTTGATCTGATCTATAGCAGAAAAGAATCAAGCTATTAGATATAGCTCATGCAGGAACACACGTAGGGAGAAGGCTTGTACATTAAAATTTGAGGAAAATACATGAAAGGACAAACAAATAGCGCTAATCTCTGCAATCTCTACCTCAACTCTATGATCTGTACATCGATACACGATTCTCCAGCTGCCCATCCTTTTATTCTGCTTTTTTTGCCTATTCTTATTTTTGAAATTTAGACATTGACTGTCATTACGTTTCCTATCTTACTCATGCAGCCACTTTCTTGTGCCTTTGTTTACTAACTTTGTAGTGAACTTACTGCTAAGCTATGTTATCTCTAACCTAAAATGTACTTACAAATTTCTGTTGGCTGCATTACGCAGTCTTCCATCGGTCCCATTAAGGATACATCAAAACTGTGACTGACCTTTCAGTTCATTCTATCTCTAAACTTATGAAATTTCTCTTTCAATGAGGACTTGTCAAACATTAGGAAATTGTTTCAGATGTCTTGTAGAGCATCGATGGTTTTTTCTTGAACCGTGGTATAGGACTCCAATGTGCATAATGCATGCATGAAAGCTCGGTTAGCTCTCGCTACATACAAGCTTTTATCTCTTCTATGCTTGTTAGCACGTTGAGAACACGTGCGACCTCAAGCTTTCTAGAAGATCCTAGTTCATCTCAAGCCATGATGGAGATTAGATTAACATCTCTAGATGCAGAGTTAGGGTCTATGGACTCTAAATTCACGCGATTGGAGAATTTTATTTTCGAAAGGCTAGCTTCTACAACTCCGATTGCTCCTACCTTCCCATGACGAGTATGGATGGGAAAAACAGCATTGTCAACTGCTTTATAGCGTATTTTCTGCACAAAGCTTTTTGAAGTCACGGAAGTATACTTTTCTTTAAAGTTCTTCATCACTCTCACTCTGTGGTCTAGATCTAGCTCGGCTTTTACTTACTACCTATCCTTATTATTTCTGTTTTTGCGTATTCTGAGTCTTAGACATACAGGCTGCAACTATTCAAGCATAGGTCCTGTCTTACTCAAGCATGCACGTCATCTGACATTTTGTGCTCTGTACTTGACTTTTACTGTTAACTTGCTGCTATATGAGCCATCTTTGCAGCAGTTTTGCTCTTATAATAAGGCTTAATTCTCTTTGGTACGCAAACTAACGATAAACAAACATGCTTTGAAGACTTTTTATAAGCCAACTGGCATATTCTCATTCATGATGAAGGATCAAGATTCTTTGAAGATCAAGATTGTTTAGAGCCACGGCAAGTTGTATTCATATGAATCCTTAATAAGCTCAGTATGTCTGTATCGTGCCATTATGACGTACTTGTTACAACAGTACGCAAACTGAAAATAGTTATGGATGCTTCTGAGTATATAAAGAGCCAATTGTTCGTATCAGCCAGTCTGCAAGTTAAGGCGCTTTTTGGACAATGAACATCAGGAATGGAACAGAGGCTTTGACCAATAGTGTTTCAGTTTGCGGTGTTCTAACTTTAATTTGATGTAGAAAAGTACTGTTATGTTGACTAGTCTTAGCCCAAATATATTTTGCTCCAAAAGTTCGACATATATGATGTCCCTTGAACTTACGGTAAAGCTGCTACATGCAGGAAATTTATTCTCCACTGCCGGATATAACCCAGTGTTAAGTTGACAATCTTGCACTAAAAGGTCTAGTGAGGTGACGAAGTAGCAAAACTAAATTTAGTTTGTTAATGAGATGTTAATTTGTACTTGTTAACAGCTCAAAAAAGAGGGACGACGAAACGAATATGAAATGCACAAGCTCCAGGCACTGCATCAACGCCAGAAAATGGTACTCATCCATCACACTGATGTTTACATAGCACATATGAAATGCTGTTATGTTATCCTCATGTCGCGATAACTTTCTGTGATTAGGTCCTCCAAAGAAAAACCGAGGAAGCGGCAATGGCTACTCGTCGTTTGAAAGAAGTGCTTGAAGCTAGAAAATCAGCTCCTCGTGAAAACGTATTACAGGGTATGTAAAATTGTGTATAATTTCAGTTTAAACTAAAAAACATCTTGCATTTGCTTGCTTCACCTTGCAGTAAAGTATCTTAATAAATCATGTATGTCCATGTGGGCCTGAGTGGACTCAAGCTCTGAACCACCAAGTGAGAAAACAAGCAGTGTAATCAGCACTGGAAAAGTTTCTTTCTTTTACTTACATGCCTTATTATCTAGTCTCTGAACATGCCTACAAAAATACTTTGCAGGAGCTGCTTCAGCACACGGCTTGAATCTGGTACTGTTGATATCTTATTCACGCTTAAGAAATATTTCACTCATTCATATGAGTATTGCTAAATGTGTCCTCCAGTAAGCTTCAGGAACCAATTATGCTTCAGTATTAGTAGCCAGATTTAAGTTTTTGGACATTTACTTAGACAGTTGTGATCGTATTTCCTCAGAGCAACGAAAAAGCCTTGCAACAATGGCTAGATCACGAGCTTGAGGTTGCAGTACGGGTTCATGAAGTTCGTATGGCTTACGAGAAACAATGTGATTCGTAAGTTATTTGTCTTAAGTAGCTCTAGTAGCAGATAGAAAAGGTGGACCGTGGTTATGTTTTCATTAGGATAAAGTGAGCATCGATGTGTAGTTGATATCTGGCAAGTATGGATGTTGATTTCCTTTCCTACACTGCACTCAGATGCTTTTCATGGTGCCACTAAATATGTGTGTTGTTCTGGATGTGTTTCGTGAAATTTTGTTTAAAATTCTTATTTTGTGTTGTGGTAGGCGATCTGCTTTGGCCAATGAGCTGGCAAATTTGAAACAGGATGAACTTCGTCAGAAAGATTCTGGTACCACTTTGACATCTGATCAAGATGGAACGCCAGCGAGTATGGGCATGCGGTAAGGATGACTTGACATCAGCTATAAGCTTTATCAACCAGCATTTAGAAATATATTTAACAAACCGTGATAATTGTCAGCTCAGAATAAAAGACGTGTTCTACTAAAGTAGCTCTTTGAATTTCAAACAGTCGCAGCACTTCGATGTCTCCTCCTGCACGGCATGCACGCATTGCATTACTTGAGAGTATGCTAAACGCATCCTCTAGTGCATTGGTTGCTATGGCATCTCAGCTATCTGAAGCTGAAGAACGAGAAAGGGTTGTCAGTGGTCGTGCTCGTTGGCAGCAATTGAGATCAATGGGGGACGCAAAGAACTTGCTGAATGTGATGTTCAGTAATGCAGTTTCAGCAAGGTAGAAATTCTCCTGGCCTTTTAGCCATTGTTGCATGTAGTTTCCTCCAGGTTTAATTGCAATATTGACCATGTGCCATGATAAGTGCCTATTAGCATTCGATGACTCTCAGCGTAATTTGGTAATTTGGGGGATTTCCTGAGCAGATGTGAGCTTCGGGATAAGGAAGTCGAGTTAAAGGAGATAAAAGAAAGAGTTACCGAGCTTGATGAAGCTCTGAAACAGAGCGAGTCTCTCAGACTGGAAATCGAGAAACAACAGCGTTTAAAAGAAAAAGCTGTTGATGTGGCTCTTGCAACGGTGACAAAGGTAACCGTGCTTCTAGACAAATTCATTATTTTCAAGACCTCTGTTGCTTTCTTCTGTAGTATTTGTAGCACATATATAGAACTACGACGTATGTAAAGGAGAGCCATGTTTGCTGTGGTTATTTTTTGTATTTTGATGCTTGGTCAATACCATCAGTCCGATCCTTTATAGTATTATCAACTCAGTGCTTCTCCTGTTTGGTTCTACCAAATACGAATAGATGATTTTGCTGTGCAAAGGGCTGAGATATATAGACGTCAACTGCATAGAAATTCATCAGAAGTAAATTGAAAGTTGAGACGCATTGAGTGCACCGAAATTCTACATGTTAAATAGCTGCAAATGGGATAACTTGGAAGCACAACCAACCCATATCGATGCCTGAGGGTGGAATTCTCTTTTCATGTTTATGAAGAGGTGAAACTCTAAGATAAAACACTAAGATAACTCTGTATGTTCGTCAATCCTTCTTGTGAGTGAGTGTATGCTTCTATTTAGTGGTGCATCTATATGGACCAAGCCGGGCTTAACATATATTCTGAATGCGTTTTCTTTTTCAGGCCGGTGTAGATGCTGCAGTCAAGCGTGGAGTGGAAGAGTTGTCTCTTGGCTTATCTCAACTAACAGGGCTAGGACCAAGACATTTACAAAATGCAGATGACAGCTCTGAGCTAACGAATCCAGACACAAGCGGTTTTCCTTATGCACTAAGACAGGTAGTATAATCTAGACATAACTTTATTATGTGGTGTGATGTGTTTTCTTCCAAACATATTACATGCCATATTGTCTGCAATTCGCAATCCTGAACTTGTTGAAGGTAATCTTATAGGAAATAATTGCTAGAAATATACTCTATACAATAATTTTTTCTGGAGAGCTTACAGAAACATGTAGACTTACCAATTTGAGCTATCATGTGGCAGTGTTATGTTGTTCAAGCTTTGCATTTCTGTATAGTTCTTTCAGTTCATAATATGTGCTCGAAGCTTCATGGAAATCCAAAGCAAGAATGTTTTGCAATGGCCTTCTAACCGTCACATATTGAATATTTTCAAAAGGCTGCACGTGACTTTCAGAGTCAGAAAAGCACTGATACCGAAGAAAGTGATAGCTCCGAATGGGAGATAGACATGGATCTTGATGACAGCGATCAGTCTGACAAGGATTGGGAGGAAGATGATGAAAGGTTTGCAGTGAAGGGCAGAGGCATAACTAGAGGTGGAAGGAAGCAGGAGAGGAAAATAAGCAGTGGTTCCAGTAATGCTCAATCTGATCACGGCTTCATGGAGGAAAGGCAATGTGTGGGAAGCAAAGCCAAATTCTTTTCAGATGAAGGGGCTTTTGAGGAAACTGAGCCAATGTCCAGGTTAAGTTTTGATGGCTGTTGCTCATGTGGTCAAAGTTCTGGATGTAAGACAAAGAAATGTGAATGCAAGGCTGCAGGTAGCTTTTGTGGCCATAAATGTGGTTGTAAATCTACAAAGTGTGCCAATAGAGAAAACTTTGAATTTGACACACAATCATTTACGAGGACCTTTGCAACTGATGTGAGAACAACTGATGGCATGGAAAATACTCGTTCTTCTAACTTAGATGAGGGAGATCAAGACACAAATGGTTTGCCCACAGCTGGTCAGCATACTGGTGGTAATTCAAACAAGTTGATTCAAGACGTGATTCATGAAGAGCAGTCAATGGCCAGGCATGGTGCGAGGCTCCTAGAAAGTGCATGGCAAGAGGAGTTGGATGATGCATATTTACCCTCAGATAGAGAAACAGGAGACGAGCAACCTAAGGTTGACGATACTAGCAAACCAATGCAGCGAAGACCTCTCAGTGACATTGGCAATAGAAAGGTCCAGTTCTTTGACACTTGTTTGTGAGTTTGACACTGTTATGTATCTGATATTTGCAATCTCTTTCAGTTTGGATCTGTAAACACCAATCGACTTCCTTCAAATCCATTGACTTGATTGAATCTTTAAAAATGTTTCGTAAATTTCTTTGGGTAGATTCTGTGTGTAACAGTCGAAATACATCCCTTTGTTAGAATATGAGAGAGAAAAGCACACACCTTATTAAAAGTTCGTTGCTATGAGCACATTCGTCCGGTAGTTACATTCAGTTGATTAATTGTATAGTTGGAAATTGTGCTCAGCCGAACTATATTTGATCCTTGCTCTCAGCATATCTGCAATTTGATTCTGGTGAAGGTAATACATCATTTTTTGAGGTTCACTTCGGCAATGACTTTAGTTGCACTAGCTCACATCTCTGTAGGCCTGCATCGAACGTGAACTCTGCAGTTATTATCGCTGTCAACACATTGGTGATATTGGTTGACATATGACTTCTTGTTACCTAGCACGATACAATGAACTATGAATTCCACTCTGGATATGGACAGCTTGATTCATGGTAAGAAACGCCTCTTCTATTGAGGTATTAGCGAATCTTCCACCTAAAATTGCATCATGTAAACCGTTTTAGCTTTTTATGCTGCGTTTCTTCCCGGTTGTACATATCCGAATTTGTCGTCTCTAGTAAAGACTAGGCCGTAGCTCTCGAAGTATGTTAAACTCACTAATGAAGATGCCAAATGCATAATTTGGAAGTTGTAGGTACCTGTATGAGAACAAGTAGCTAGTATAAGACAACGTTATATGGCATATCAGAAGCGAAACTCATACAGGCGCGTGCGTGTGAGAGAATGTATGTTGTAATAGAAAAAATGCGATTCCTGTGTTTGATTCGGCCGTTCGAAATAGTGTTTTTGACTTATCTTGACCATAAGTATTGCAAATTATGATTTTGACTTATATTGACCATTTTGACTTATTGTAGCTAATTATGGTTTTGGCTAGGTGTCAATTGCATGCATGAAGTGTTGCTAGTTATGATTTTGGGTAGGTGTCAATTGCATGCCATCGTGCTATTGCAACTTCTATTTCTAATCTGGGAGAGATGCTTGGAATCAAGACAGGTTTTTCAAGAGAGAGAATTTGTTAACATGAAACAGGTTCACCGTGGGAATTTTTGGGCGACAACGCCAAAACTGCAGAGAGAAGTTAAGAGAGAGAGAGAGAATGTATGCAGTGATGGTTAAAATGTGATTACGCCATTCTGATTGGTTAAAATGTAGGGTATTTGACTTGCGTTGACTGTTTGACCCGCGTTGATCCACACCACGCCTATTAGAGATGAACACGTCCCACGAACTGCAGATCGCACCTGCCAGTCAACAAACCTGCCATGTCTGTCACCTTTCTAGTTGAAGATTCAATTAGACACTAACACCTGCCGCTCTATCAAGAGCGTTGCATGGAAAGAGCTGATCTGTTGGCTGTGGACAGAGGACCGTGGTAGCTGGAACGATCCATTCCAGAGATTTTTCTGACTGGGGGAGGGGCAGCACACTGATCTGTTGGAGAGCCTTCTGGTGGCGGAACGTGGGAGCTAGAAAGATCCGTTCCAGAGATTCTTCTGCCGCAGACTGGGGGCAGCGGATTGATGTGTTGGAGAGTGCTTCTGTTGGCATTCGAGTGCAGCACGCTGAGCAAACTCATCTTTTGGAGAGGCCGTTCTTCTGTCTGGCGTTTTGGTGCATTGGTTACGGCTAGGAAGTCGTGGTTTGGGCTGTCTCCAAATTTTGAGAGACTTTTGTTTGGGGTGTTCAGAGGCCACGAAGTTTGTTTCAAATAAAACGAAGCACGATGGAGTCAAAATGGAGGGGCAAGAGAAAAAGGAACAGGCAACAACCTAAAAAGACGCGCAAAGAGAAAGGAGACAAAACCCGTAACGAGCGTCAGAAAAGGAGGAAGGTCCCATACACTCGTGAAAAAGTACGAGAAGCTCAAGAAAGGAATGGAGCTGAACATTACTATGGGTATTGCTGGCATAGACATAAACCCCTCCCTGCTACCAATTATGGAAAAGTTTGTGCGAACAGAATGCATCGCAGGTGTGCTTTTGGAAAGAGGTGGCATCTTATTGCATTTGCACATGCAAATAATTTGCAAGTGCTTGGCATCGAGTGTTTTGAAAGTAAACCATCTAATCAAATCGTATTTAACCTCGACCCCAAAGATCAACCAACAGGCAATATCGTTTTGTGCTGTTTTTTACGACAAAAAGGCGCACACATGACGTGGGATGATTGGATACTGCTTGAAGGACATAGGAAAGGAACATTTCCAATCTGTGGTGCATGCTGTGAAAGAAGAGGATATCGAGAAAAGACGTGAGGAGTACATGAAGTACGATGCGTTTGAAATAAAAAATTGTGTGTAGCTAACATCGACAAACATTTTTGACCGGGCTTTTATATTGTCCTTGTTCCATATGAGGCCGTGATTAAATGCCTCTTTGCCTCAGGTCTTGCTTGCGATGTTGAGGATAGGAAAGTTTTACCCTCGGTGATGTGGGTGAACTTGTACCAGGGGAAAGGGATGGATCTCACAAGAGCGACTGCTGTGTGGAAGGCGATGAAAGCACCCACGATGGTGCAATTAAAAGACATACATTTAATTTTATTTCCGCGTCAGGCAGATTTCCAGTACTTCCAAAATATGCAACCTAACATTGACAATGTGATTGCGGAATGGATGGACATGGAACAACAAAGAAGCTGCAGGGAAAATGAGAACAACAATCGTCTGTTACCAGAATATGTGGAACTTATAAGCTCTTCTCATAGCCATGAAAGTGAAGTATTTCATGTTTAGACAATGTTGTTTGTAGATGTAGTTTTACATAAAGACAATATTTTATCTAAATACTATGTTATGCAAATCTTCTCCATGCCAAGCTTTTATGCTTGCCAGCTTTTTTTGCAAAGTTTTTCAATAAGAATCTATAAAAGGGTTGTTTTTGCAGTGCAAGTATATGTGTGATTTTAGGTTTTTTGTGTGTGTTCAAAAACTCTAGAGAGAATGTCAATTGAGAGAGAGAGAGAGAGAGAGAGAGAGAGAGAGAGAGAGAGAGAGAGAGAGAGAGAAGAAAACCTTGACAGGCAGGACCCTAACTACTGACATATCCAAAGCTAGCATGGTTGTTAGTATGGGGTCTAATGTGAGACCATGATGGTTAGCAGATGGTTGGATGGATAGTAGGAGGTCCAAAATAAAAGTGAACAAAGGAAAAGACATCATTTCTTCATTGCAGGACATGAGTTTGGAATGTACAGGCTTAGGAGTCATTTACCAAGATTACTCTTGGTATCTAGACTCGGGGGCGACGACCCATATGATGTCTAACAAGGATGTATTCATCACCTACAAAGAACTGTCACTTGAAAAGAAATAACACAATTCTCACAATGAACTATAGTCCCTAGCAAAATGGACTGGTAAAAAGGAAGAACAGAAGCATCCTAGACAAAGCTAGGTGTATGTTGTATGATAAGAAACGTCCTAAATCCTTTCGGCAGACGCAGTTGACGTAGCCGCTTATATATTGAATCGTGTACCAATGAGGGCCATTGGAAGTAATGTTCTTGAACCATATGGAGCGGGCAAAAGCCTACAATTGGACACATGAGGGTCTTTGGTCGAGAGCATATGCGCACATGCTTGAGGAAAGTCGATTGATCCCAAAGCCATTCCTTGCATTTCTGTGGGATATTTGTTAAGTGCATATAAATTTAAAGGGTATGACCCCAAGAGGCGCACAATATTGTTGTCCAGAGATGTTGTCTTTGTCGTAAAATCGCGTGTGGGCGTGAGCGGCAACGGAAGCTCGAGGATTGAGCGTGGCGTGTAGGAACGGAAACGCAACACTTAGCAGCAGAATTATTCAAGTAGAAGGATTCATACAGAATGCGCAAATGAACGATGCAGTAGTGAGACAAAAATTGCACTCTGATCAATATCAACATTGAGTACACTAGCTTGAAGTAATAACTTTAGCTTGCTGAGCGTGATAACGCTGGCTACAGGAAACTCTGATTGAAAAGAGAAATTCTATTAACTCAATTTACACTGACATGGCTTGATTAAGCTAATATATATATTTACAAGTGTCGAGAGACAAAATATCTTACAAGCCTTTAATGCTATTTACGCCAGTCTTTGCATATGTACAAAGTTGGTAACCGCCAACCGCCTTTGGGATATTTGGTTGTCCAGCTGTTTTTAGGGTTGCTGATAAGTTGGTGACGTCAGTCAGCCAATGCAGCAGAAACGCGAAAAAGCCGTAAAACTCGAAGGTGCTTTTAGACTGAAGGTTTGCAACTCCTGAAGGTGCCCTTACACTTATGGTATGTAAATCCCTAAGGCGCCCTTAGATTCAAGGAAGCGAAGAAGGCAAAAAAGCCGAAAAAGTGCTTCACACTGAAGGCAGAAAAGAAGGCGTAGGTGCCTTAAACTAAAGGCAGTGAGAAAGGCGAAAAGTGCCTTAGTTTAGAGGCGGCGAAGAAAACCAAAAAAGGCGAAGGTGCCCTAAAATGGTTTTAAGGTTTTCTGGGTACTTTGTCGCATTTTTCGCAAAGAGAACAAGGCGAAAAAGTTGAAGGTGGTTCAGAAATGGTTCAAGTCATTCTGGCCAGTGTGTCGCATTTTCCGAGAACGAAAAAGGCGAAGGAAGGCGAGAAAAGCAAAAGTGCCTTTAAGAATTTTTTCTAGCATTCTGGCCACTTGGCTAGTGTGTCACTTTTTTCGTGAAGGGAAAAAGGCGAAGAAGGCGAAAAAGAAAAAGGTGCCTCAAGAATGGTTTCTAAGGCATTCTGGCCATTTGGCCAGTCTGTCGCATTTTTCGTGAAGGGAAAAAGGCGAAGAAGGCGAAAAAGAAAAAGGTGCCTCAAGAATGGTTTCTAAGGCATTCTGGCCACTTGGCCAGTGTGTCGCATTTTTCGCTAAGGAGCGAAAAAGGCGAAGAAGGATAAGGTGCCTTAAAATGATTTCTAAGGCGCACGAAATCTCAAGGGAAAAAAATGTGAAGGCTAAAAACTATGTTGTCGGCCTTCGGTTTTTCAGGATGCTCATTACTTGAACGATTTGTTTAAGGTTGAGCATAAGAAATCTAATAGTCTTTGATGAAAGTGATTCAAGCACTACAAACATTCAAGAAGCCACAAAGTCAGAAGACAATCATACTAAATGACAGAAACTGTGATCCACGGGCAGAGGAAGATTAAGAGCCCACAATTCAAGAAGTTGACATGGAAATTCCCTTAGATGATGAAGGGATGGCAAAGGTCCTAGGAGATCAGAGAGATTGAGAAAGATTCTAGAGCGCTACGATAAGATAAATTTCCTGACCACCACACATGAAAGGACTAGAGAAGCTAAGGACATCAATGAAGCCAGAAAAGGAGCGGACGGAGCATTATGGAACGAAGCAATGAAAGAAGAATTATAATTCATAGAAAAGAATGATGGATCGATTCACCAGATACGATGAAGGCAGTTGCGTCTAAATGGGTATTTAAGATCAAATACTAGGAAGATGGATCAATTGAGAGGTATAAAGCCAGGTTGGTAGAGAAAGGATGCAGTCAGATTCAAGGAATAGACTGTATTGAGACGTTGGCCGCTTTTAGATTCATGTTAGCGTGGTCGACTATTTGAGACAGGGATGTTTAGTTTAGCAAATGGATTTGAGAACTACGTTCCTACATGTGGGAATTCGGAGGAGGTATAAATGAAATAGCCACCATGATTTGAAACGGATAGGCAACATGCTTGTAGTCTAAAGAAGGCTCTTTACGAGTTGAGGTAGTCATCCAGGATGTGGTACCAAAAAGCTGACAAGTTTGTCATTGAAATTGGATTTAATAGGTGTTATTGGGATCCCAGTTTATATTTGTGAAGAATAGAGTCAATGCTTCTGATCATAGCAGTGGGAACACTTTATGACTACTTGCATCTCGCATGCAAGTAGGTCATCGAGAATCTGAGGAAATCTACACTCATGTAAGCGCCAGGAAATATAACTTTTAGTCAATCGAACAGAAATCCTGACACAAGGTATCACATGTCTTTGAGTGACATCGGTTGGAGAGCGCTCAGTCCTCCGTCTCTTTCTTTTGTTTTGCCTGGCAATTTGTTTGTCTACTTGAAGCTATTGCTGATAGTTTTTTGTGAACTTTAAGTGGTTTCAGTGTAGGTACACTTTTTTGATCTACGTACAAGCCAAACATCACATTCACAAACAACATCCATGAAATACAATGAATAGAGAAAGAATGCTGACAAATGGATAAACATAGATTGGAAAGTGCTGATCATCAGTGGTGGCCTCATACAAACTAATAGCAAGTCAGAATATTAAGTCAATTATAAGCTACTATGATACTAAGAATCTACTCTCGACATAATCAACTATCAATGATGAGGCTCATAAGCCTTTATGTTTGATGAAGCCCTTCATTCCATGAGACTCGAGTTACAACTGGAGGCTGAAAAAGTGACCATATAATGTGACCCAATCACAGAAGGCCCAAGTGAGGATAAGATAAAGGTAATGTCAAATGATAAGCTAAACACCCAGAGCCAAAACCAATCGTCACCCATTAGCTATCTGAAATCTCACACAGCTTCTTCAAGTTCTGTTGACCTTTCCTGTGATTTGCACCAGGAATCGTTGATCTTTCATTGGACGTTTTTCAATGTCTATCATTCTTCCTCTGCGGTTCCACATACCTATCTTTTCCATTGGTATACACCAAATCTTTGCTACCTTTTGAGTGAACTGGAAGTTTGAGTTGTGGTTGACTATAATACTATCCCTCCGCTGATGCCATCCATTGTCAAGCTTTTAGACATAGATAAGATGTTTATAAAACTTCTGATTTCCAGTCCATTTCATGTTTTTTATGGCTTTTCTTTACAAATGTAAGATTAGCTTTCCAACAAGCCTACTTTTAATTGACCAAATTTGACGTTATACTCTTTTTTGAATATGTAAAAGTGAATTTGTAAAAAGGCTAACATCTTAATGACTGATCAATTCAGGATGAGAATCTACTCATGTGTGGTTTGAGTTTAGAAAAATACAGTGAAACGACCTACCTATTCAAAAGGTGGTCTACACCTTACTAGAGTTTACATTACGATACCTCTAACAATCAGGAACTGCGTTAATGTATAGGAAATGCTTCTGAGGGAAGTGCGTACTCTTAGACTTTCATGATTAGTTTCTAAGCATCCTCGCTTCCTTCACAGAATTTACTTTTAGTCATGTGTGCATATCTATACTAATGTGATCTTGTTTTCCTTTCTCTTGAAGCGCATAAGTATGCCGAGTAGTGCAAGTATTGTAGCTAGTGCAGGATCTGTATATATTACATTTCATCGAGTTACCTTTTGCTTCCATTTTCCAGGGCAGCAGCAAATATCAAACAGAATCAAAGCAAAAGCGCAAGCTACCGAGGGCACTTATCCAGATAGTTCCTAGTCGACAGAGTACAAACATTCCTCGTTCAGATTATGCAGAAAATCAACCGGTGGCTGTTCCTCCTCCCACGACCAATGCTGTATCCACAAGCAACAATTCTGGTACCACAGTTGTGGGTTCTTCAGATGTCTTAGCTGATGCAAATTTGAAAGCAGACACCAGCGTGCCGAACATTCGGCTCCAGAACATAGAAAGAAAGAGGTCAGTTGGATCTCGTCAGAGTCAAAAAGGTGGAAATATCGATGATAATGGTATAAATAGAAGGTTTGCATCGGGGGTTAACAGTCCAGATAAACCAGCTCGTCGTATAATTGACAAAGAGAACATGAGATGAATTAGATCTGTTTCGATTGTTGATCCGTTTATGCCTTCTGCGAAGTACAATTACCACAGTGATGTTCAAATCTTATCCGAACCTGCGTTAGATTATGCAGGCCGTTGCGGGGTACTTTCTTATGAGTTAGATCAATTGTATGGCGTATTTATGTTGGATAATTACCGCTGGAAGAAAATTATTTCACAAGGTAATCTGCAGGTGTAAACAGCCACGGTTTTCTTGAAAGGGCGCTAAGTCTGGGTCATGAAGAGTTTTGCCTTTAATCTCGCTGAATTCTCCCGGGCGTAGCTTTCTAAAATTTGCATATGTACACATTCTTTTCTTAAGAACGTGGTTTTTGGTTTGTGCATTCCCTTGGTAATGTTCGGTCTTGTCAAACTTTCTTCAGATGCTTTCATTTCGTGTGCTTTCTTAACTTCCTGTTTCGCTTATGTCATGTCAATTTCCTGATTGAACATGATGCACGCCTTTGATTCCCTGCTACAATTATATATTTGTCTATTCTTTTAGTTCAAGGCTTTCAGGGCATCAGATCTCTTACGAGAACGCCTGAGAATACAACCACTGTATCTGGTTTATAAAATAATAATAATCTATCGATAAATGCATTAGGGTGGTCCTCTCTCTCTCTCTCTCTAAATCAATAGGAGAACATGTATCGACAGAATATGCTGAAGAATATTGTGAGATTGAAAATGAACCATGGAGAAACAATCGATGAAGTACAAAGCTGAAAGAAGAACTACAGAAATGAGCAGAACTTCAAGCAGAAGGTACTGTCAATGTTGATCGATTTGCAACAACTCCGAGACTTTTTGCATTGCAATAATAGCAGCAGAACAGTAATGCAGTTATTAAATAATATAAAAGCCTGCACTTACAAATCACTAATACGCGGTACCTATTTCCTTTGGCCCTGATTCAACAAATTATTATAGTTAGCTGTCCTGTCGTGGCCAGCCCTCTTCTAGGGGTGGCAGTGGGTGTAGGGTTTCATCTTCTTAGATGCAGGTGGCTCGCAATCCAACCTATTTAGTATATGGGTATCATGTGTGTCATGCAGTGCTGCACATTGAAGGGCAACTTACCTTTCAAAAAAATAAGTTTTCTTAAAATTGAACGAATGCCCATTTATTTCATATCATATTTTGAAGGGTACATGATTTAAATGTCTTTCATTTGAAGGGCAAAAGGCCTACAATCTGCAGCAATGGTGTCATGTAGCCTTGATTACCTTTATATACATTTATGAATGATAAGGGCTACTACTAACTACATACATCCTTTTATTTCGGGGTGTTGCTATTTGACAGTTGGGACATTGCTGTACGACTTTGTTTGCCTTCCCTACCATGTTGACATTCTTTGGATATTTCTAGCTGTCTTGAAATTGTTTAAGCCATTGTGACAATTTGCTACAAGTTGAGGTGTATTATTATACTAGTAAACCTAACTTTTATTTGATTTTTATAATTTTCTAAAATGCAATCTTTGTTTGATATTTATTTGTTTTATTTTCTGTTGATTAGAATGCCTTGTGAGGCAAATCTGCCTTTCATGTATCAATCACCTCCTTGACAAGATTAGGGGCTTGATGAGCTCTCATCGAATTAACATTTTCAATAAATTGTGCCCTCTATGTAGCTAAGCATTGTTTGGATGCATTTAAGTAGTTTACTTTGAAATTATTTGAATGGCTATTTAGTTAAATGATTACAAACACTTAAGGTATTTTCATGATTACTACATGTATTAGGCTTTTAAAAAATGTACGAAAATGGAATTTGATCAAACTTGACAAGATATGATGTTGTCTTGTTAAGAGGACAATGGAAGTTTCCATGGGTGTGTATATGGGGTCCAATCACTCATCCTTTATCTTTCAATAACGTGGAGCAAATATCATTGTTGTTTTAGTGATGTCATGCACTCATTTTAGTCCCTTGCGTGCATAATCTCTAGATGTATATCCATTAAGTTTGTACATCCATTTTTATCTCTAGATGTATATCCATTAAGTTTGTACATCCAATTTTCTCAAGCTGTTACCTTTTTGACAAAGCTAATAAAAAACCACCTTTCTTTTTGGATGAAGCACAATTTGCTTTCTAGGCAGTGGACTATGTTTTAAAAGGCTCAAACGTCTATGATTTAAAACTCAAAAGTCTATGAGTGAAAACTCTTGTGATTAAGTTTGTTTCATAAGTGGCCATAGTAGATGTTAAATCTTGTTCTAAACAAATATTTCTTCCATTGCACATCAATCATGGTGGATTAATTTTGTTGGAATAAGGAGGCAGTAATTGTTGCTAGTTTGAAAATTTCTCAATTGATACATGTTTCTTTGAAAGGTTAACATTTGGAATTTAAAAAAGTAATTTTGCTTTTTGTTGCTTAAAAGAAATATGTTGTTGATTTTAGACTATGTTGGAAAAGTCTTTTAGGTGATTGTTGTTTTTAGGAAAACAATGTATTAATGATGTACAAGTAAGCCAATTTTTTATAAATTCAAGAAAATTTTCGAGTTTCAACATATATATTTTAGTTTGGATGTGAGAATAAATATATTCAATGCCAAACTTATTTTTTTTAGCTATGTTAATTTGGGACATCAAAATTTAAGGAAGTTGATTGGTTTTTTGACCGATACATATTTTTGTGCAACTAATTGGTATAGAACATGGGAACATGGCACCCAAAAGTCATAAAAGCTAAGTAGCTTAGGTCAATGATATTTGTGTGGTATTTTATTTAAGTCTTATGATTTATGATTTCACAATGCAAACTTCCGCAAACTAGACATCTAGTTGAGTCACATAAAGTGTTACCTGCTTAAATGCTTCTTGGTTTCTAGGGGGAGGCTTGAAGTTGGGACCAAAGAAACTTTGGATGCCAAGCTAACGAAGTGAGCCAACTCCGTTGGGTCATGCTACTTGGATGAATGGAGACGTTGGCTCAAATCTTAGTTTGCGCATTGAATACGAACGTTTAGAATGTCATGGGCTATAAACAATTGGCTTGGCATCTAATGTGGATGTGCAATGTAAATATTGCTCACAACAGCAGAGTAGTGATTCTAGGCGATGGGAGCAAACACGATGTGAAAGGCATCGGGACTCTACAACTACAAACACTGTCGGGACAACCTGAGTTGCCAGGAGCACTGTTACGCAGGCATCCCAAAGGGAGCCGGGACCCATGACTTAGCTTCCCAGCCTTCAACTCTTGCCATCCATACCCACTTGACATACAAGCAGCCAACTCGCCAACAACGATCAGACTCAACCAACTTGAAGTTCGGAAAGCAACATTGAGATCCTGCGCCATGCCAGATTGGGGGTCCCGATGTGGGTGACTTCCCTCCAAACAAGCTGCTCGAATGTTTTAGTGTCTTCTATGAGGAATGAAATGTATGTATACAAGTAATATACTTTCAAAAGGAGGTATGGCTAAATAAGGTAATATGAGGATATAGTGAAAATTATGACTCTTCCTTCAAAGAAGACGTTCCAAGCAATATAACAGCTTTTCAACGAAATGATCGTGTATTGAATCAATAGCATATAAAGCGAGGTGCTGCCTAATCGAAGAATGGGTAGTTCTCAGGATATCACTTCACCACACATATATGTATGAAGTAATATTGCAATAAAGGTTGAATTTTATCACCGTAAACCGTTTTGAAAACATATTTTCAAACTGTGAAATGTGAGATAAAGATTAAGAAATAAGATAGGTATGTGTAGCGCAGGCATCCCAAAGGGAGCCGAGAACCACGACTTAGCTTCCCAGTCTTCAACTCTTGCCGTCCGAACCCACTTGACATACAAGTAGCCAACTCGCCAACAACGATCAGACTTAACCCACTTGAAGTTCGAAAACCAACATTGAGATCCAACCTGGTGCCATGCCAGATCGAGGGTCCCGATGTGGGTGACTTCCCTCCAAGCAAGCCGCCCGACATACATCAAACCTAACTAACTCGAAGCTTCGTTACAAACGAGTAACATCCATTCCAAGCAAGTCGTCTGACTTACATCAGACTTAACCAACTCAAAGCTTCATCACGAGCGCTGGAAGCCAACCTGACGACACGCTGGACAACCATAAACATGTAACTTCCACCCAAGCAAGCCATCCAGCTCAGCCGACAGGTTAGAGCCCGTTCCCCAAGAGCTTAACCCATTCACGTTCATGCAAGGAACACTCAGAACCACAAGCTGCGACAGATATGAAGACAACCACTTCCTAGACTGAATGGTCCCGACAGCATACTGCTGGCGCCTTGGACCGAATGGTCTCGACGACATACCGCTTGCCAGATCAAAAAGTTTGAAGCGGCCTTACAACTGGTGCTTTTACTGAACACTGAAACCCAGAAGGTAGTCAGAGTCAGTTTGAGAAAAATCCCACTTTATTAATAAATTTGAGAAGGTTACATTTCAAGTGTGTGACCGACCCTAGTCCCCGGGGCGCTGGCATGCCAAGGCAGGCACCAGGACAAGCAAGGGAGGCTAGGACTTGGTTGGAGCTCGCCCTGAGTCGCAACCCGCACTCTCCTATAGTATTGGTGGGATTCGCGCCCTCCCCTCATACCAAGTGCTCTGCCCAGGCTGGTGAAGCACATTTTCTCTCTCTAGAATTTTATCTCTCTAGAATCTTGTCATGTACTACTAGTACATTAGTGTTTATCAATGCATCAGAATATCCATTGTAGGCTTTGTAGGCCCAAAAGGAGCTATTAGCCTTAAGAACAAGGCGGTTCCCTCTTTAGGCCCTCCAAAGTGATTACTAAGGATAATAGGCCAACAAGGGCCCAATGTAGTGTAAATAATACTTAACAAGGGCTAACTATCTCTCAATATAGTTAAGTTAAGTTAAGTAAGAGCATTGTCTATAACTAGGCAAGAGACATCATTTTGTGAATCTTTTGGCTTATTTGTAAGTGAGAGCTTCTAGCTTCCTTGTGAATGTGAGCCATAGGGATCTCCATTGCTAGGTCTCATGTGCCCTATCTACATGAATCCATGCTCATTTACATTGCTTTGTACTCTTCTTTTCATTGCTAATGTGATTCCATTGAGATCTCATTGTTTCTAGCTTTCTATGGATATGCTATCTTGAATGCTTTGTACTTTTCTTGCTCTTAGCTTTACTTCCATTGTAATTGCTATTTGCTTAGATTTGGCACATGACAAATTTATTGATCTCTAGGCTTCCTTTAATCATGTCTAGATCATGTGAGGTGATTGCACATCGATCCGAGCTCTTTGGACTTCGCTAGAACCGATAAAAAATTTTCAGCCATAGGAACTTGGTGCGGGAGCAGCAGTGGCGCCGAGGACAATGCTGGCGCCAATGTAAAGCTTGTAAAGGTAGCTTTACAACATCCAACCCACCTTTATAAAATCTGATGTCGTCATCAGATGTCAAATTAAAGTAAAGGTGTCTCCTAATCAAAGATAACTATAAATTTAAGCTACTTGGCACAGTACTCAATTTACTTATTAACACGGTAGTTGGCACACCACAAGTCGGAGACTCAGCTCTTTCTGTGAAAAATTACATAACTTGAAAATATCACTTTGTCTGGGAAAAGCGTAGATCTTATATTGCTTATGTAAAACCCAAGAACCTTATTAACTGGTGACAAAGGCTTTTTTTGTGAAATGTTCACCCCTATCGCTTCTGCCTTTTTGACTTTGGAACTCCTTTGAGCTCCTGATTTGTCCTTGATGCAGTTTGTGTTGAGCTCCCTGAGCTCCAGATTTGATCAGTTCCGCACAGGTATCAGGGCTCCCTGAGCAAAAGGATTTATCGTTGATTGCCCACTTTATGGTCCACTCCGTGCCTTGATGCTTTTGCACCTTGATTTCTCTACTTTTCCCAGCTTGATCTTGATACTTTTTCTTTTTGGCTCTTTAAGGTAGGCAAATATTGAGTACTCCACAATGCACCTCTCACTTAGCTTAAAGTAGTTGTTTTTGAATCAGCCCAAATGTAAGCATTGACCTCGTGGAGTGCCAAGGGGTCGCACCAGTTTGATCCGTATACGAACTATCTCTTCGCGTTTGTTTGAAGCACCATGTCCGTCACACAAAACTTGACTTTCACAATTCCATCACTGGTCAGTTGCCTCACAGTCAAAACAAGAAGTATACATCTAGCTTGGCTTCGAGTAGCTCCCTTTGAATCAGACACATGCACCTAGAGTTTGCACTAGTCCGATTTCAATATGAACTGTCCCTTAGCATCCGTTCGAAGTACCAAGTCTCTCGTGCAAGACTCAACTTTCACAGTTCCTTCGTTGATCAGCTGTTTTACACGTAACACAAGTCAGTGTACTCATTATGTCTCCTCATCATTGCTGGTCCAGAGAAAGTCTATAACAAGCTTTCCTTTCCACAACAAAATCTTGTCAACTTATTAGGTCCAAAGTTTGTCAGTTTCCTCGTGTGAGTATGACTAGGTCACCTTGAATTTGCCCCCATTTTGATCAACTTTCATTCAAAATTTGCCCCAAGAGAGAGGTGTGTGTGATTTTCCCTCCACTTATAAAATCAGTTGAATGGACTTAGAGTAGAATTCTCAGACAAAAAGCCTTTACAACACTTTGCTTCCCATCTGCTAGGATTATGGCTTGATCCAACTTGTTGCCAATCTCTGAAGAGGATCCTAGTCTTTCCCCTTTGAGGAAAAACCCAACTGACACTAAATATCATCCATGCTCAATAATAGGCTAGCCACCCATTTGCAAACATCGAGTTGTTTCATTGCCGTTCACATGCTAGTACTTGAACTGCGAATCCGCCCCACAGATTCTGTAGTCCTCTTGTTTAATGGTATCAGCCTTCAAAAGAAAGGTTCCTTCTCGAGCCATCAGCTCCTTGTATCACAAGAAATCATGCAAACCAGGCAAAACATGAGTACTAAGACTCACCACGAATACATACAAGCAAGACACTCAGGCAGGTTTCCTAACAGATAACAAAGACAAGGTCCCTCTTTGAGATAGCCCATATAGATCGATCACAAAATCAGCCCACAGAAAACACCCATTCAACTATCCGTGCTTTCACCATTAAGCAACACATTGCCTCAGTCACGTCCCACCAACTCTGGTCGATAGCCCTTATAGCTAAATGATAGGCAACTATCCCGCACCGACAGCTAACCACTCGTGCTTTACACCCAAATTCGAGCAGCATCTCTGTATCAATGGTTAACCCGTATAGTTTGAATATGTCGCCCCTCACCCCACAAGGCACAGACCGTGCTTACACCAATCTAATGGCTGCACACTGCCTCATATGTCCTACACGTGTAGACATCGCCAGGCCCAAACCGTGGGAACTGACCGTGCTTACACCTCAAGGGCAACACTTGACTCATCAAGTCCCCCGTTCTGTCGACCACCCCGACGCACCCGTGCTTACACTGTGGGTAGTACTTTGGACGGCAGTTGTCCTTGTGAACCCCAAACAATGGGCTTTGTTGTCAGATCCGCATAGCTGACCGGCTAGTCGGCTCTGACACCACATGTTGCACAGGCATCGTCAAGGGAGCTGGGAAGCACTATTTAGCTTCCTAGCCTACTCTTGCCATCCAAACCCACTTGACATACAAGCAGCCAACTCGCCAACAACGATCAGACTCAACCAACTTGAACTTTGGAAACCAACGTTGAGATCCAACCTGGTGCCATGCCAGATCGGGGGCCCCGATGTGGGTGACTTCCCTCCAAACAAGCCGTCCGAAACTTAACTAACTCGAAGCTTCATTACAAACGAGTAACATCCATTCCAAGCAAGTTGTCTGACTTACATTAGACTTAACCAAGTCAAAGCTTCGTCACGAGCGCTGGAAGCCAACCTGGCGCCACGCTAGACTTGACAACCATGATGATAGGCTAGACCCAATTGATTCTTGATACACTGAAAGGTTCCTGTCACTCCTGGTTTAAATTTTTTACTAGATTACTCTTCTGATAGTGACCAATCTTTGGATGTGCCGAGACGCACCACAGAGGATTTGGATAGATATATAACAAAATCAATTGCTCTATTTCCTGAAAGCTCATCTTAGTCAATAGGAACTGTATATAGAAATTTAGCTGTTCAATATCCGGTCGATCCCATGTTGACATTTTTTGATTCTGAGCGATATATAATTTTTGACGAGTACATAGCTAAAAAAATAGATAAATTAGGTGGTCACTTTGTATTCAATACATATTCGACCTCCTATATGAATTATTTTAATCCTGTTATCTGTAAGGAGTTATTGAATAAGTCTTCGGACCTCACAGTTGTCGAAGCTGGACTCAATTACTGGGTTCAGTTGTACAAAAGCGACAGTGTTCCTGGTGTTTACTCAATTTTTTTGTCACCTGCTTAAGGACGAGCAGTCAGCTGCATCATGTTTACGATATATGCTATGCGACTCCGAAATTTTTATTGTACCATACTGTCAAAAGTATGTATTGTTTAATTTGAGTTGTATGTATTGTTTTCTTATATGCTTTATTTGTAGTTTTTCCATTTGCATATCATTGATTATTTGGTTGATTGCAATCATCACTGGTCTGTACATATTATATCAACAATGTCATTGCTAGCAGGTGCACCTATCTACAAAGATCAACATCAACAAGCATTATCTTGGGATCTTTTTTTGGATGGTGTCGACTACCCATTTGTCAATGCACAAGGTTATCATGAATGGCCATTGGACCCATATGGCTATTCAAGCGTCGAGGTTGGTGTCGTGGGACCGCCACCAGTTTTGGTGGGGGATATTGTTGGAGGGTTTGCGGATTCCAACGCAACCCTAACCCTAGTTAATAAGTGAGAGGGATTTGGCACCCTGCGTGTGTAAGTCCAACCCAATGATGACATAGTTATTTGATTAATTAGAATGTTAAAAAAGGACTTTAGGCCTTTTTGCGGGACTTTTAATGTCGTAGGGCCTAAATGTCAAGTTAGTGGGTTTCCCTCCAATTTTGATGGTTCCCACACTTTTTTAAATTTGAATAAAAAGAGAGGCAAGACTGGACCAATAGGATTCAGAGGCCAGGGTCCTCCTATCTACTATAAAAAGGGACAAACTCGAGTTGCTCCTCATGTTCATTTTCTCATTTCAATAAAGCAGATTGGCTCTCTTTAGAAATGGATTGATGAATGTCCTTGCTTTTTCTCTCTTTCCTCCATTTCTCATGCTTTCTTTGAATTTTGCTAATTGTTGGATTTCGTCATTATTGGGATTGCTATTTCTTATGCTTTTTGTGAGAGAGAAAGGGAGAGAGAGACGAGTGAGTTTCTATCATTGTTGTGGATTTAGGGTTAATGGAAGTAGGGTTAATGGATGTAGTGTTAATGCTTAGTGTTAATGGATGTTAGTGTTAGATCTTCCATTCATATTGAGATTTGAACTATACTATCGCTCTCATGGGAACGAACCATCGCGTGACAACTAACTCCATCTCTTTGATGCTAGATTGACTAGATCTTGGATTCAGATTAGGCAAGGAAAGAAACCCACTACAAGCTGAATGCTATTTATCCACGCACAAAAAAATGAGCCAGCCCTTAACTGATAGCAGAACCAGTCTCACCAGCCCCACCTACTAAGAAACATAAAGGGAAGGCAGACAGCACAGAAGTTGATGTCCCACATGACATTCTATCCAGCGACATCGGGGTAGAATATACTAAATCTGGAGGGAGCCCTAAACCATCTCAGGTCCCAAAGGAGGTCCTAGAGCAGCAGGCGGCTTTACTTCACCAGGCCCAACAACGCCGACAAGCAGTAGCAGCGCAGCAGGTAGTTCCGAAACGGCAAGCACTTCTGGCTCTGATCCTATGGGCGTGATTCCGTCCACACAAGCAATCTCCTCTCCATCATTTGCTCCCACAATCCCACCACCACCCCCACCATTTACTGTCACCTCCACACCCTCACTAACTCTCAACACGGGCTTCACTTCCACACTTCCACAAAAGCCCTCGCCTATACAAATCTCTACCCTACTTGACTCCACAGTCAACGTAGATGATTTTGCCTTACAACTACTAACTGCACTCCCATCAACCACTGTCACCACTAAACCAATCCAACAATCTCTGCCACGTAGTCTCTCCCCACCCCTCAATCCATAATCACCCCTCCCTGTCTTTCCTACACCTCCGTCTAGCCCTGCTCCTGATTTTCTACCATTTAACCCCATGCCGTATCCTAACTACACACGCAATCTCCCTGACATTGGTCCTTGGGAGCAGCTATCCCTTATAGCCCAAAAAGTAGTATGGTTGGTGAATGAGCTCCAATACAATATATTCAGCACCCTAGGGAGACAACACACTATGCGACAATTCGACGATGGTACTATGGCGGACCTTCAGAAAGAAAAAGCAAGGTTGGAGGAGGAAACCAAACAACAACAGCTGCAGATCTAGAACCTCACGAATTACAATCAACAACAACAACAGATGCTACTCCATCTCCAGAACCAGCTCCAACTAAAGGTATCCAACATGCAGCAAACCATCGATACCCTCAAAGCCGAGAAGGATGAAGCTCTAGCAGATTCACAAGCAGCACGTTCCGCTATGAAGGAACAGTTGGAAATGGTGGACTTCAACGACTTCGCACCACTAGCTATCCCTGAGGCAACTGCCATTCCAGTGGTGGCCTATCAAACGCTGGCCCAAAAGCTGAAAGCCACGACATCTCTCAGGAGTTTGCAAAGAAGTACCCAACAACGAAAGAGTGAGGTGGCTACATACTGCCAGATTTGGACCAGTGTCAAACACATAAAGCAGCAGTCAAACTCCTAGATCCACAACCTCTCTGGCGCCATCAGCTCTTCTTGCAAAGTAAGACCTCAATGGCACGGTATCTTGAAGCTCCCTCCTACATGCGCACCAATTCTTATTACTATCCAGTAGCGAGGCCACAACCGTTTCCTACCACCAAGGTCAAGAACAGAATCTTTTGGCCTAAGCTCACAAGAGTCGATACCGGCAACTTAGTCGAAGACATGGTCACCAACTGTCGAGTCTTCTACCAGAAGCACCATGACAATCCTGATCGCGATGTTAGATATTTTGCGGATAATTGCGGCCTGGTAGCATTTTTGGCAGAACTCAGAGATTTTTGGGATCGAGGGTTACCCCCGATTGCCCTTGACATCAATAAACTCTTGCGCACGCAAGATGACCATATCAATGTTGCACGGCTCTATTATCGCGCTGCACTTACTTCCGCCTTCCACGTTGATATGGTGGAGCTATGGAAAGTCCATAACTTTCTCCAGGGTATGCTCCAATATTACAAACCCATGCCCTTCCTGAACAAATTATGGTGGCAAATGATGGAGGGCATCGGGACGACCATCTACCACTCCCGACAACAACAGTCTCGCCTCCAAGAAGCACAAAAAATCCAGGATGAAAAGGCATCGATTGGTGTTGGACCACCAATCCAATAAGGAGGGGGATAATGTTAGCAACTGTCTACAGCCCTAACAGAACCTGACCTTTCATTTTATCACCTCCACGAATTCTGACCACAATCAGATTTTGAGAAAACAGCCTGTTATACTGTCAAAGTCCCTTATTTCTGGTCAAAATCTTTGTCCTAGAATTTGCCGACTTCACTGAGGCTAGATCTCATTAAGATCAGTCCTTCAGCAGCTCCGCGAATTCTATCTCACAAATTTTGCCCGTTTACAGACAAAACCTCGCATTTTTCTCTATATTCCCTATCTGCCAGTCAAACCTCTCTATTAGAATTCGTCCTCACAGAGCACGATTTTTCTATACTATCCGCGAATTCTGAAATGCCAAATTTTTTCCAAGAAATCTCAAAAAAATCACTATTCTGACATTCAGAAAACTTGTTCAGAATTCGCGAGTATTATAGTTAGATTTATCTGTCTCTCCACGATTTCTTAGCCTGTCTGCAAATTCTATAACAATCGGAAAGACCAGTTTTTGTCCTACACTATCCATTCTGCAAGCAACCTGCCCTTTTTGCCAAGTACAGTCATGCCCTGCTCATCTGTATTCTGCATCATGTCTCATGACTGTGCTGAATCTTCTAATCCGACTCCTCCACGAAAGGAACGAAGAATTCCAAGTATTGATGCACCAAAGTACGATGGCGAATCTGACCTAGTCCGATTTTTTCAAGACTTTGATAATGCATGCCATTTTTATGGAGATACCTCTGAAACTGAAAAGCTTCGCCTATTTTCCATGGTACTCTATGGCACTGCCAAGGAGTGGTACTTGAATCTTGAAACTCCTGATCTTGCTTCTCGGACCACCCTCAAGGACACTCTCATCAAGCGTTTCAAACCATCCAAACTGACTCAGAGCCCGTTCATTCAAATTACTCATATCAAGATGCGTCGCAAAGAGTCTGTTCGAAACTACATTGAGCGTTTTAAACGTCTCAAAGTAGAATGTGTTAATCAAAATATCACTGGACGAATGGCCATAAAACTATTTTTAGTTGGATTGCCTAAAAACATCCGCCATGAACTCAAACCAGTTGACCTTTATGATCAACTTAAAGATGTGATGACCGATGCTATCCGTGAAGAAGAGGAAGGTTCCGATGATGACTTTGACCATCGTGAAAATAAATCTAAGAATCCGGATCGTCCTAATCGCCCGAAGTTTGATAATATTGCTCAGTCTTCTGAACTTCTACATCAAATGGAGACCTGGCAAAAAGCTCAACAATCTCATATGGATAAACTCACTGCCAATTTCCAAACCGCCATGAAATAGATTGCTGAGAAATCCTTTCCAACAAGAGAAAATGTCTGATGTCCAATCTGCTCACAGCATCACACTACTAATAAATGCCCTCAACTGCGAAATCATTTCCCAGCAGCCACCAGACCCACCGTTTATTGAGCTTATCGCCCCTACCCGCCACAACAACCTATGCCATGACCAGGGGTTTACCAACCATGACCACCTGCACCAAATCAATACCCATCCCCACATCAACAGTTCGTTGTTAACCAACCTGTCCCAAAAAACGCTGTCCATTATCTTGATCCGAATACCATCAATCCGGCCACCTACTAGGTGGAAGACAATACTCAACCGCAATACTCTACTGAAACTGTTGTTTATTATACCTATGATTCTAATGCTCAACCACTGGATCCCAATGCCCAAGCTTACAATCCAAACCAAGCTGTCTTTGTCGCACATCAACTACCTGCAATACGAGAATGCTTTATCTGTGCAGGTAAACATCCTAGCATTCGCTATCCAGATAAACTCCATTTTCCTCCAGCTTGTGAAAATTGTGGTATTGAACATCACGTGAAGGATTACCCATCCCGATCCAAACCTGCTGCTCCAGTCTATTCAGTGCAAGTAGAAACTTTACCAGTTGAAACTCATCCTGCTTGGGTCTTGACTCGGGCACAAACTTAACGCCAATCCCCTATACTTGCACCCAACAAAACTCAACCGCAGGCTATTCCTCCAAGTGATGATTCAACCCCGATAGTTTATCCTCACCCATTTGAAGAAATTCGGCTACATCATGAGTATTGCCAACAAATCCGTAATGCCGACCAACAATCTTCCTCTTCCCATAAAGTACCTCACAAGCCCTTTGAAAGCAAAACCCTTGAAGGTATTGAAGTTTGGGGAGATTTACTACAAGCCAATGTCACTCTACTCTTCCATGTCCTCTGGAAGCATGCTGGCCAGTAAAAACAACAGATCCAATCCAATACCACCACCACTATTGATGAGTTGACTGAAATGCCCTTACATCTAACCAATCCACTCAGCGAACGAGGCATCATCAAAATCCCAGCTACCCATCATCAGTCCCATGAAGTTTTAGCAGTACTCGATGGAGGTTCCGGGGTTAATATCGTTTCCACATCCCTCATGATGGAATGGAATATGAGAGACAAGCTAGCCAAACCTACTTGTCAGCTTTGAATGGCTGATCAAAGCGTGGTCCGACCAACTGTTTTCCTTCCCAACGTGCTGATCAAACTAGGAGGTCTCAAATTTTCTGTTGACCTTGTAGTACTTGATATTCCCAATAATGTCTATTCTTATGAATTACTTCTTGGTTGTCCGTAGCTCACCAATGCACGAGTCGTTCATGACTGGAGCAAAGGCCGAGTCACTTTTGGTAATCTTGACACAATTGACTCAATGGATAAACTCAAACCTGCACGCATACATGACGAGGGATCCTCAACCACCAACTCAATATTTAAGCCATACCAGTCCAGCCACGAAAAACGTCATTATGTTAAATCTACTGATATCATAAACTGGAGTCACAGTCTAGCTACCATTGATTGTGTGAATGTTGATTATTGTGCTCAACATCGGAATAATTGTACCTCTCCACACCCAATCGATCCCGACCAATTACCTGATCTGGATACACCCATCATCAATATCAATTTTGTTGATATTCTTCCATACCATGATGAGCTGCTAAATGTTGCATGGCTACCTACTAATGAATCAGACGATATATTCATTGATGACGAGAACGTCTTACGAATTCAGAATTGCCCAGAAGATATGCACATTTTTGATATTCAGATCCTCAACTATATGGAAGCACTTCCCCAGAAGACCTATCCGCAACATGCTTCCAAGGTGGAATCCGTTGAAGAAGATCTACACAAAACCACCTTTGCCACAGAATGGGGAACCTTCTACTGGAAAGTCATGCCTTTTGGGCTCTACAATGCTCCTAGCACCTTTCAACATGTTATGCAAGTGGCCTTTTCTCAACAGATGGGCGATATCTTAGAAGTTTACTTGGACGATTTAGGTGCACATTCTGAAGAAATATGTCATCTGTCTGTGCTCGAAAAACAATTTAATCCAATGTTAACACTTCGGTATCTCTCTTAATCCTGAAAAAATGCCAGATTTGGGTAACCCATGGTATTCTGTTAGGACATATTATCTCACGAAATGGCATTGCCACTGACCCTGAAAAGATCCTTATCATTCAAAATCTACCAGAACCGTGTACGATACGTGAAGTTTACTCCTTCCTTGGCCACGCCAACTACTATCAGTGCTTTATTTTCGATTTTGCTAACAAAGCATGCTTAATCTACAAAGTAGTTGTAGTTCTCAAATGGACGGATGAACAACGCATCGCCTTCAATCAACTCAAAGAAGCCCTTACCAAAGCACCCATCCTCCGGACTCCTGATTATTCTAAAGAATTCCATGTGCATACCGATGCATCCAAGTATGCCATTGGAGCAGTGCTCACGCAACCGCGAGAATTCAAAAAGGATTACCCAATTCGTTTTCTTAGTCGACATTGATACCTGCTGAAGTCAATTATACCACTACCGAACGCGAAGCCTTGGCAATGGTATATGCGGTTCAGAAGTTTCGCCATTATCTTCTAAGAAAACATTTTGCGTTCTTTACTGATCATCAAGCATTGTTGTATCTCAACAACAAGACCTGCACCACAGGTCGTATTACTAGATGGATCCTATTATTGAGAGAATTTGAGTTTAGGATAGTCGTTCGTAAGGGAGTTCAACATTTTTTAGCAGATCATCTATCCCGAATCCCTAACCTTTACCCCTGATCAAGGCTTCAACAATGATTTACCAAATGCAATGCTTTTTCAAGTTGACTCTACACCTATATGGGCTAAGGAAATTATCGAATATTTAACTTCAGGGCAGATAGACCCTTCCTTCTCTAAACCCGAACAACGAGCGTTGGTCCTCAAAACTAAACCTTATATGTTAATTGCAGGACAACTCTACAAGCAAGGGTCAGATGGAATAGTCCGACGATGTCTTACTGAAGGAGAAATACCCTCTGTAATTTCCCTCACTCATGAAAGTATTGGTGCCGGCCATTTCTCTTCTGAAAAACGGCTAAGAGAATTCTTTTGCCGGTTTCTGGTGGCCAACTCTCTTCAAGGATATGTACAACTACACTAAGGCTTTTGATGTCTGCCGACGCACAAAGCGCTTTCAAAAAACAGACTACATGCCTTTACAACCTGTAACCACTGATCAAGCTTTCCAGAAATGGGAAATTGATTATGTCGGACCTATTAGTCCTGCTGCTCGACACACACAATCTCGTTACATCATAGTAGCTACGAACTACTGCACCAAATGGGCTGAAGCAAGAGCTGTTCGCAATGTTGACGCTCGTTCCACCGCCAAATTTCTCTATGAACATGTTATAGCTCAGTTCGAATGTCCTCTAGAGCTTATTAGTGATAGGGATACACACTTTCTGAACTTTGTCATAGCAGATCTTCTTTCTAAATTTTTTGTGGTACATTGCAAAAGTTCCCCATACTATCCACGCTGCAATGGCCAGGCAGAATCCACCAATAAAATCCTATGTGGCATTCTCACGAACACCCTCGAATCCAGCCGATCTGATTGGGAACTCAAACTCCATGCTGCTCTCTGGGCTTATCGCACTACCCCGAAGCGAGCTACAGTCTTAACCCCCTTCCAGCTCACATATGGTCAAGAAGTCGTTATGCCTGTGGAATTTCATATTCCCTCCCTTCGAGTAGCCTACAACCTTGAGCTCGATACTCCTCATAATCTAGCAAATAGGTTATTCCATCTGGAGCAACTCTGTGAAACACGATCGATCAGCATCCATGCTCAACAAGTCCACAAATGATGACAAAAAGCATGGCATGATCGATCATTGAAACTTAGAGATTTCCAGGTGGGCGATAAGGTCCTGCTATACCAGGCGAAAGCCTTCAAAGGCAAACTAAAATTTTTGAGAAAAAAAAATCTTTGCCTCTGGATACGTCCAACTCCAAACCCTTCAAGGCGATGTCCTCAACACTGTGGTCAATGGGAGTCGACTGAGAAAGTACAACGAACCTTGCGTTTATCTTGATATGTATTAGCTGTTTTTTCTCTACTGTTTATTTTTTCTTCTCCCGTTTTATTGTTTGTATGCTATTTCGACAACATTTTTTTGGTGTGATTTGTTGTTCCACCCATCAAGATACTATCAGATCAGGTAATACCTACAGTCTTCTTTGAGAAAATCACAAAAGTCATTAGTTTCAGACAAAATGTTTTCACAACATCTCAGATAGAATTCGCCTGACCCCTTTCTCACAGAGAATGATTCATTTTTGGCCTCCACAAATTCTGATACATTTTTGCACTATCAGACATTTTCTCTCTTTTGGCAAACAAAAATCACTTACAAGAATTCGCGGGCCCTCAGAATGATGCCTCGAAATTCACGACCATCATTACCAAATTGTGGACCCTGAGGACGATTTCTGGGTGAAGTTGCGAATTCTTGTCCAAAAAATTCTATATATAGGTCTCCACCCTCTCTCCACGAGTTCATTTTAGATTGATGCTCTCGAGTTCATGCCAAATTTTTTTCAAACTTTTCAAAATTCTCAGAACAATCTATAATCACTGCTGCCATGGCTTCCCATGATTCCTCACTGAGCTTGCATCGCAGTAAACCCCCTTGTCCTTATTCAGGGGATATAATCGTAATCTCTCTTAAGAATTACACCGAGCAGCTCACACTGGCCAAGGATATCCTCACCAACCTTGGATTTGATCTAACACTTTTTCGGGACCAGCAGAATAAGAGCCTCATCCAAGCAGCCTACTCGACCTATTTGGATGAGTTCCAAACTTTCCGAAATACATCCAAGGGTAGCAATTATTCTATTATCAACGTCTCTCCGGGGGATCTTCAGAGTGTCGGCTTTCCTGATCTCGGAGAGACAATCCATGGCAAGGGCACCAGCTATGATGCCAAGTACTTCACCAAGTTTCTGACAGACGATGGCAAAACCATTGCCCAAACCAACGACGGGATCACTATCCGACTCATCACGCATCCCCATCTACAGGCCGCCTCAGAGATCCTCATCACCATGGTCGCAGTACATACCACCAAGATGGATCGCATCCCACCGAGCGATCTCTTCTCTCTGACCCTCACCATGGACGACCCCACTCGAAATTATAAGTGGGCTGAGAAGGTAGTGGAGAAGCTGTGCGGAGCCCTCTAAGCCCGCAAATCAACCACCAAATGTGGGTGTCTCCTCCACATGTTGGTCAGCAAACAATTGGGGTCTAAGATGGCTGTTGCCATCAAGGAGCTGGATGCTGTTTATCCAAGCACAAAAAAATGAGCCACCCCCCAACTGACAGCAGAACCAGTCTCACCAGCCCCACCTACTAAGAAGCAGAAAGAGAAGACAGTCAGCACAGAAGCAGATGTCCCACATGACATTCTATCCAACGACATCCGGGTAGAATATGCTGAATCTGGAGGGAGCCCTAAACCATCTCAAGTCCCAAAGGAGGTCCTAGAGCAGCAAGAGGCCTTACTTCACCAGGCCCAACAACGTCGACTAGCAACAGCAGGCAGCTCCGAAATGACAAGCACTTCTGGCTCTGATCCTATGGGCATGATTCCGTCCACATAGGCAATCTCCTCTCCATCACATGCTCCCACAATCCCACCACCACCCCCACCATTTACTGTATGCAGCAAACCATCGATACCCTCAAAGCCGAGAAGCATAAGGCTGTAGCAGATTCACAAGCAGCACGTTCCGCTATGAAGGAACAGTTGGAAATGGTGGACTTCAACGACTTCGCACCACCAGCTATCCCTGAGGCAACTGCCATTCCAATGGTGGCCTATCAAACGCTGGCCCAAAAGCTGAAAGCCACGATGGAGCAACACTCAAAATTACAACAATCATACATTGCTTCCGTCGAGGCCCCAAACCAGCACATAGCCGCCCTGGAAGAACACTTAAAGGCGGTTGTCCAGTTGACACCGTCGATTCATGGAGAGCACGCCCAATTTCATGATTCGGGACACCACTTTGATGGAGCCGATGGTGGAGATGGCGCAGGATTTCAACAGCCTCCTCCTGCAACTCAACCTCTGGGGCAAGGAGCTCAAATACCAACCAATCCGTCGGGCTCTGGGGGTACCAGCTCCCAACATTTTCTTTTCCCTTCCACCACTTCTAACCCCCTCGACACCACTAACCCCACCTTCATTCCAAGACAATTTCCCCCTGAATCACAATGAATTGCAAAAGCTAACCCCTCGCCTCCTCTATCTCCTGATCCCGATCCACAAACCGAACACGAGATTGCCTCTGAAGCCCCCACCATCTGGCACAGAATCACGCCCACAGAACCAAGCATGGAGTTGCGCGTCTCTCAGGAGTTTTCAAAGAAGTATCCAACAACAAAAGAGTGAGGTGGCTACATACTGCCAGATTTGGACCAGTGTCAAACGCATAAAGTAGCAGTCAAACTCCTGGATCCACAACCTCTCTAGCGCCATCAGCTCTTCCTACAAAGTAAGACCTCAATGTCACGGTATTTCGAAGCTCCCTCCTACATGCACACCAATCCTTATTACTATCCAGTAGCGAGGCCACAACCGTTTCTTGCCTCCAAGGTCAAGAATAGAATCTTTTGGCCTAAGCTCACAGTCGATACCGACAACTTAGCCAAAGACATGGTCACCAACTGTCGAGTCTTCTACCAGAATCACCATGGCAATCCTGATTGCGATGTCAGATATTTTGCGGATAATTGCGGCCTGGTGGCATTTCTGACAGAACTCAGAGGTTTTTGGGATCGAGGGTTACCCCCAATTGCCCTTGACATCAATAAACTCTTGCGCACACAAGATGACCATATCAACATTGCAAGGCTCTATTATCGCGCTGCACTTACTTCCGTCCTGCACGTTGATATGGTGGAGCTATGGAAAACCCATAACTTTCTCCAGGGTATGCTCCATTATTACAAACCCATGTCCTTCCTGAACAAATTACGGTGGCAAATGATGGAGGGCATCGGGACAACCATCTACCACTCCCGACAGCAACAGTCTCGCCTCCAAGATGCACAAAAAATCCAGGATGAAAAGGCATCGATTGATGTGGGACCACCAATCCAATAAGGAGGGGGATAATGTTAGCAACTGTGCTAACACAGAGAAAATAATAAAATAATAAAACTTCGTGGCATGTGTTTTGTAAGACCACGTATGAGTATTTGTCAATAAACTTCAAGCCATGGCATGTGTTTTGTAAGTCCGTGAGTAGAAGCTTAAATAATAATAAAATAGCTTAAACTTAGATTTGGAACTTAGACTTAGGAAACTTAAGATTAGAAATATTTTATCTTAAGTTGTCGTAAGTTAAAAAAATTGAAGTTCTAAATCCTAAGTTAGAAGTTCTAGAAAGGCTAGCAACAGATTAGTCCCATAAGTTAGTAGACACTTATGGAAGACCCTCCTTGCCATAAAAGAAGAGGTATTTGCATTGTAAATAACACTTTTGAGATTAAGCTATCTTGCTCTCTATTTTGGAGAATTATCATTCTATTTCATTTGTGATCCCTTTGGGAAGTTGAATAGCTTGAGGGAAGGTGCTCAGGCCTCCTCTTGCGTCCTTTTCATCGGTTTTATTGTGGCATGTTCATTATTGCTTATTTGTTTAGTATTAGCCGCAATCTCATTTTATTATCCTTCGGGTGTTAATCTAGCATTAGTCTAGTCACCTTGCTAGTTGGGTAAGCCTTAGCAAGGATTTTTATTGTTGTTACTAATTAGCTTTATTTCCGTTTCGGGCACTAGTTGGGTAAGCCTTAGTGCTCTCATTCCTCTCTATATTCCCGTTGAAGCTTACGGTAGAAACTTAAAAAGTGGACGAATCTCTACATCCCTATACTACACCCGTAAGTAGATCTAGCCACCGCATTCACTAGAAAAACTTCCAACAAGTAGTAACGACTCACCTTGGGGACTGCTCCATCCACCAAGGGTACGGTGTGTTGGACTATTGTTGGTGGAATGCTTTTTAGATCACTGTAACTCCAGGCAAAACAGTCTTTATACTCCACCAACAATTATCCTAGTCTCTTGAATTGTGTGGTCGTTAACTGCTCTCCCACATGCACTATCTTTTCTTCTTCACCTGGCTCGGCAAGGTTCATTGGCTGTGTTCGCGTAGGTCCCTCGAAGACTTGTTCCACTGGTGCTTGATTTTCATCAGGTTCTCGCTGGGCTTGCGTCATCATAATTACCACATCGTCCAAGGTATGATTCTTGAAGGTTTCAAGCATCTCGTGACTGGTGCTCGTCGAGATTCCTCCTGAAGCATATTGATCTTGACCCGACTGGTCATTTTTTGGTTCTTTGTCATCTAAGAAGATGACGTTGTATATGAGTCCATCTTGATTGACTTCAAGGAATCCAACACCTTCTTTTTGTCCCTTTTTGTCATATTGATGAATTCGTCCTTGTTGTCTCTCATCGGAACTGGCATGACATTCGCCTCGTGGTTGCAAATATCAACATCCACTGTAGCTATAGCCTCTTCGGGTAAATCACTCCATCAGACTACCTGGTTGTAGCGTTGTTTCAACTAATTCTTCTTATTCGCAGGTGCCCTTGGTGGATCGATCCTTGAGCCTTTCGCCATAGCAAACTTTTGCGGCGATTGAGCTGGTACTTTTTTATTCCATAACGATATGGGTCCATGTGTTGTACGACCTACTCATCAGTCAGCTCAGTCTCCTTATTATAAGTTAGAGCATATTGCCAAGGAACTAAATCATCGTCCACTGGGTTCTCAATAGGTTCCGCTGACAGCCATGCTACGTTTATCATATCACCCCAAATGTGATTGGTGTGTCCATAGTGTAACACTCGGAAGATGTGCTGGGTTTAGGATCTGATTCATATTGACATGCTCGGCAGTCAATAGTTGCTAATGCATCCGTCCATCTCACGACATTTGTCTCTGAATCATAGTGACCACCCTTGGCTGGCCTTGGGCGATCAATCGTGTGATCCGTCATGGATGATCCGTCATCAACTTTGGGTGTAATAGGTTTTACCGCCCATGTGGTTGGATCAACTACAGCCTGCTCTTTGTTCTCAAAGGTGAGTTTTCTCGTACCCCAGTTGTGTACTACTTGCGCAGTCCTCAACCAAGGTCTTCCCAGTAAAACACGATATGCAGTTGGAGATTCAGGTATATCCATGACTACAAAAGTGACCACAAACTACATGCATGCTATTTTTACAGGGATATCGACAACCACACCCTTGGGTTTTACACAAGATTGATCTGCTAGCTTGATGGCGAATCGTGTTGGCTTCAACCCACATAAACATACAAAGTAGTGGAGATCAAATTGACTCCTGATCCTCCACCTACTACTGCTACCTCGTCCTCGTATCTCTTGTGTTTGATTTGCAGGGTGATGTTGTGTTCCTCACTTTCCCACATTGTCTCGATGTGGAGGACGTTACTTGTTTCTTCATAGCCCGTACAATATATGGGCTCAGGCGCTACTGGCTCCTCGTCCGTTTTGGCCCATTCAGCCAAAAGGCTTCTAGCTTGTGGCACAATCCGCAGTAATTCATCGAGAGGTAAACTAACACGGCTTGCCAATAAGATTGTGAGTCTTTCGGTGCGTGGTTCCTCGGGCTCCACCATGTGAAAAGGTGGTTCATAACGATGCAACTGATTATTCTGATCAGTGCACAATGGTGAGCCCATTTGCGGTTCTCGTTCGCCGTCAGTTGGAGTTTCCGTAGGATTGTCCCTTTTTTGCTCTTTTTCCTCTGCTTGTGCTCTCTGTACCCAGTGCCGTATTTTCTGGTACTGTCTTCTTTCTTCCCTCACATTCGGATAGGGCACTGAAATTGAGGGTTGGTCATCAGTGATCGATGGTGCTGGTGAGCGAGCCACTTCCTTCCTCTTTTGTGCTCGCGTAACGGCTAAAACAGGAGCATGGAATTGTTGCCCTTCCGGTGGCATCCCTGTTGGAACTGATGGTTGTTGTATTACAATGAAGTTTAGTGGTGCACTGGTCCAGGTCTCAATGGACAATTCTTGAAGCAGTGTTCATAACCGCATTATCAGCAGAAGGATGTATATTGTCCTTTGTAAGGACATCCCGCAATTCTGTGTCCTTCGCCACATCCGTAGCAGCCATAGTTTCTTCTGCCTTGACGCTGAGTTTGAGCTGCATAGGCTGCAAAATATTTATTTATGGTCAGATCCATAAATGGTTCATCCGGTCCATACCATTGTTGCTGCTCAGGTTGAGGTGGTACTTGCATCTCTGGTTTCGCTGCTGTCAGGTTTACATGGGCCACTTGTTGATTGGCTGGCCCTGGTGGTGCAGGTAAGGCCGTACGCTATTGCTGATTCGGTGCGTCGTACCTCGGTGCCACATTTGGTTCCCCTTGATGATATGGATAAGAAGTCTGATAAAGACTTCTCTTCTGTTGAACAATCTGCGGGTTAAATGGGAAAACTGCTGTATCATGTGATGTTGCATTGCACAGATGGCAAAATCTATGTGTCAGTCTCAGATTTTGCTTTAGGACTGGACATTCGTTCGCTCCCATCAAAGATATTGTAGCTGGTTTGGTTCCGGTTGATGTGGCGTTGCTGCTACAGCTCCTTGTAAGGCTTTCAATTTCTGATCAAATTGCGCCGTAAGTTGCTCCATCTATTGTTTGTGTAATTCTGTCATTTGATCCAACAGTAGTTCTGTGGTAGAACAGATGTGTTTGATGATGATGATGCTATCGAGGGAGTAGGAGTATGGGCAGATGGATATTCATCGTCAGATCCTTCATCCTCTTCCCTGATGAAATCTTCCATAGCTTCTTGCAAAGTAGCATACTGCTCCCGTCGTTTCAGTTCTCTTCTGATGCTCCGTGGTAGTCTGGCTAGGAACCACATGATCACCGCATGATTGGGAGTTAGATTTGCATTGCACTCGGATCGTAGATGTTTGACCCGTTCAATATAGTCCCTGACCCTTTCTCGTTTTCCCATCTTGACTTTGCTCAGTAGGAGAAACAGGTCTTCTAGGAATTTCCTTGGTTTAAAGCGCGTGATGAGAGCTGCTTTAACCGCTTCCCAAGTAGATTTTTCTTCCTCTGACAGGTTGAAAAATCAATCTTGAGCCACTGCTAATAAGGACATGAAGAACAACATCAACTTTTCTGCAGGTGTCCGTTCGTCGTAGATCTCACAAGCTTGCTCGTAGATATGGAGAGAACGGATGGGATCTGATGATCTATCGTATTTTGGTATCTCCATCCGAGGTGCTCTTCGAACTACTTGCAACCCATTGGTTCCATTGGCACTGGTTTTGGTTCTGCCTCTTGTTGCGTAGCTGCTAATCTGGGAAGGTGTGGTGCTTGATTTATTGTCCTTCTTGCTACTGATCGTCCAGATCTCAGATTCATCCGATGGTGGGGTCCAAAGTAATTGGATCTTGCTTGTAAAGTGGGATGCAGTCTGGATCTGAAGGATCTGATCAATCTAATCGGCCGAAAGTGAAATTTAGGCCTTGTACGATGGTTTTTTCTTGATATCTTTTTACTCCTTGCACTGATTGACCTGAGATTTTGAGAGTAGCTGGATCTGGTGCAGATCTTTCCACTGATCTAGTCTACGAGGATTCTCTTGTGCAAGGGTTGGCTGTGTGAGGGTTCTTTAGCTGTTTTTGCAGATCAAAAACTTAATATCTCTCAAATCTTTGGGAAGTAACTCTCGCAAGGTTCACAGTAGCTGAATCTGGGTCAGATCTCACTATGGAATTCTCTGCAAGAGTTAACTCTCGCACTAAGTGAAAATTTCACTATATGTGAGGGTTCAGATCTTCACCAAATATCTATACTAACTCTCTCAGGCTTCATACTGATGGAAATTGACATTCTCAATCGATTGAAATGGTCTGCAAGAGTTCTTACTGGAAGGATTTGCTGGATCTTCACTTTTTAGTGATTTTTTAGCACTTGAACCCAATTTTTAGCTCACTGGAATCAAACTAACTCTCGCAGACTCTTCTGTGTCCTTGTGTCACTAAGATGGAACTTCAAAATCCTCTGCGAGAGTTCTTGCCTACTGGAACTGAAAATTTTAGTGTCTGCGAGGGTTCTCTGGTACTTTTCCGTTTTTTTTTCATTGGGAACTCTCGCACAGGCACTTAGACATCAAACTAACTCTCGCAAGCTTCTCTGTGTTATGGTCTCACTGATATGGAACTTCAGAGGGCTCTGCGAGAGTTTTGATGAAGATTTGTATTTTTTTTAGAGTTTTTCAAGGGTTTTTTGAATTTTTTATGGTTTTTCTCTGATTTTTGCAATCTACTTGGAACTAACTCTCGCAGGCTTCTATGCAGGTCTGGGAGAGTACCCTGGAGTTGCTGCCAGTCATGCAAGGGTTAACTCTTACTAGTTTTAGATATATTAAAATTTGATGAGATTTTAGGCTCTTTTTCTCTCCAAAATACAGATTAGTGTGTTTTTTGGGTTTTTTGGTTGGTTGGTTTGGGTTTAAAGCCCTTAGAGGGTGTTCAGGGGCTCTTCTACCCTCTCACACCTCCTCCACGAGCTGTGAACAGTCCAAATACAAAAAAATACAGAGAACCTATTTCCGGCAACGGCGCCACTGTAGGGTCTTCGATCTGGTGTTGTAGTAGCCCTCCCGCCTGTCAAGGGTTAGTTCACTGGATAGGCACCTAACTATGCATAGATGCTACTTTTAGTTAGTTCCCTACTTTTCATCTAATTCTACCACCACTACCACTACTTCCACTAACTCTACTCCCCTAAACTACCTTCATCATGATTGTAGGTGAAAGGAAAGGGAAGATTAGAAGAGATTGAGAGAAGAGAAGAGAGAAAGAGAGAGATAGAGGGTGAGAGTGGAGGTTAGCTCAAAAGCTCCTTATGTTTGCATTAACTCAGACAACCAATCAACATGAAAATAGAAAGCAATGGAAACACAATCAAAAGCATTAGCAAGTAGTGAATAGCAAATGAGGATGCTTCTCTCCAAAAAGTGGTATAATTTTCTCTTTCTCATTAAGCATGGAAATAGAGTACAAATGGTGCCTTTTTATAAATGGGGAAGGCCCTTTCCCCAAAATCCTATTGGCTAATATTTACATTGATCCTATCCATTCATCTTGGACCCAACTTGATCCAAGGGTCCACAAAAAGTACATTGGAAATCACAAGATTCATGTGAGTCCAAAATTGGACCCAACTCTAAAAAAGTAAACTCTATGTTTAAAATTGACTAGTTTTATTTTAATTACAAAGGGGCCCAAGTGTATTATTTTATTTACAACTCAAATTGCATGCTCATTGGGCCATGGGCTTATACGCGCAGGATGCCATGCCCTCGCAACACATTTTATTGGCCAATATTATTTATTTACAATTCGTCGGGAATACCCCCAACACAAAGGTTAAAAATCAGAAAATCTCAAGATCTCGTCAAAAAATACTCTAAAAGAGCACTTTTTTTTCATGATTTTTGGAGATCCCCAGGGAGATAGCTCTTGAAACTTGGATAGTCACTAGATCCGACCTAGATGCATCCATGAAAATCAAGGGATACTGATGGAAAAATATCATTTTTTAGTGTATGCAAGGGTTCCCAGAAGCAGAATCTTCAGAACCTTCGCAAGGCATCAAGATCATCAGACCAACTTCGCAAGGGGCATAAATGAAATCAGAGCAGTGAAATTAGCCTGTCTACATGGTCTGATCTTGAAAATTCAGTCACAGGAACAAGTTGTACGAGCATTCACTCCCTGCAAGGATTGAACCCTCGCAAACTGTCTGAACCCTTGCAGAACCTTTGCAGGGCAGTCAAATCACCTTCTGAACTCTCGCAGACTTCTCTGAGGTCTTAGAATATTGTGAAAAAGGACCCTGCCAAAATTTGGGTGGAACTGAGCAAGGGAAAGTGGATTTCGCCAAATACGCACTCTAATGTCCGCTATATAAGGGCTGTATTCATTTGTTACCTTTCCCAATGAAGCTCTGCTCAAATTTCCACCGGATTTTCCAAGTTTTTCGAATGCGACCAAACTTCATACAAGCGATCATCTGCATACTCTAAACCCAGATCTGCGCTTTGAATTGTTGTTTCTACCATCCAACACTTGTTATTCACTGTTTTTCTCGTTTCCACCACTTTTTACCTTTCCCACCATTTTTTCTACGTTTTTGCACTTTAACTATCACTGCTAACATGGACTCCTCATCTTCTGAAGACTCTGGCACCAAGTAGGTAATCCAACGAGAAATACCATCAGCCACCTAGATTTGGCCCTTGCCTTCTGAAGCCCTGATTAAACCATGGCTCCAGATTGCGGGTTCACTTCTTTACCCGGCGCTTTTCAGCTCTAACATTAACATGGGCCTCACCCTTCATGCTTACGCCACCCGCGCCTAAGTCGTGTTTCTACTTCATGTACCAGAGTACCACACGTACAAGGTACGGGTTATCGCGGACTCGATGGTCACTGTCGGCATTATGTCTGGTGACCGCCATCGATAGGCAAAAGTCCTGATCAAACCTTTCGTCGCCTAGACTGCACCCGAGATTCTGACTCAAACTAACAATGGGTACCTGATAGAAGCTATCACGGAACCAGTCATACAGGCGGCTGCACAACTTTTTGGTTGTTTCAACATTTTGCAAGGATAGAATTCAGTCCATGCTGCTTATGTGACATTGTGCAAGCTAAAATAACTAGACCACCCATTTATCCAGTCCTCGACAACTTCAGAGTGCTTAAACTTTTTTCACTAGTGAAAACATCTAGTTGATAGCCCAAGTTGTTTGAATTATAAGTTTGTAATTGGTTAAAAAAAATTTGTATCTGATTATTACTTTGTTCAGTGTGGTCTCCAACGGGTCTTCTCTCGGACTTTGTTCCTCCTCAAGGCTTCCTTGCTCCTTCAGATTGTCGTAAAATAGTGATTTTAGATAATATTGACTGATATCCAATCAGAGGAGCTCTGGTAGAAACAGATGCTCTGATACCATGTCGAAAAACGTGGGATATTGTGGAAGTATTGAATCGGATAGCAGCGGAAGTGGAGCATTTGGTAGATGGATCAAAAGTGCAACAGTTACCAGCAATAATCAAGATGAATCAACAGGAGCAATGCGTAATAGAATAATACATTAGTGAGACCAAAAACTTGCACTCTGATTGATAAGGGAAAAATGAGTACAAGGGCGTGGAGCAACGCAATACTGATGGTGCCAAAAAGTTCTCACGCTGATGATCGTTTACTTTCTTAGCAACTTAGTTACTTAACTAGAATACAGCCTACTGAGCATGTTAGATCTACTGACGCTATACATTGATGATAACATATCAGTGCTCAGTGCATTGAAAAATAAAATCTAACTGCTTAATTTACTGAAGCCGTTATGCATTAGATGGCCGTCTTCTCTTAATTGTAAGTGTATGTACAAGTCAGGTGGACTGTTAGAGATGTACTTGAAGTTGTCTGACAGTTCATGGATCAATTTTCGTCGGGCACTTCGATGTGTTGGGCATTTCGGGCATTGATGACTTTGAAGTCGATGGAGTTGAGTTTTGACAAACCCTGAAGTGCAAATATCTTGAAGGTGCGAAAAGTGTGAAAATTGCAAAAAACGCGAAAGTCCCAAAAAAGCGAAGTTGGACTTCGGCTGAGTTTTTCCATGATGCTCATTACTTAGTGGATTTGAGCATTGAAATCCAACGCTCCCCTTTAATGTGGATCCTGAAAAACTTGGATCTTCAGATTTAACACGTCGTTAAATTTGAGATGGTGCTCCTTTGATAGAGCTTTTGTGAAGTAATTTGCTGCCATTAACTCTGTCTTGCAGTAAAACAATGGCACTTCGTTGCTTTGCACTTTTTCTCTAAGGTAGTGATACTTGATTTCAATGTGTTTGCTCTGAGAGTCAAATCTCAAATTTAGAGAGAGAGTGCTATTGTGCTTTGATCATCACAATAGATTATCATTGCATGTTCTTGAGCAAGGCTGATATCTGCAAGTAGGTTTCTTAGCAAAATTGCCTCCTTGGTAGCATTTGTGGCAGCTACGTATTCTGATTCAGTTGAAGATAATGCTACTGAGGTCTGCCTTCGGCTGTTCCATGAGATTGTTCCTTGATTCAATATGAATACAAATCCAGAAGTTGATCTTCTGGTGTTGATATCTCCTGCCCAATTTGCATTTGTATATCCTTCAAGAATATTGGCAGATTGGCTGCCTCCATAACAGATGTTGAGATGCTTTGTAGCTTGGACATATGTCATGACCTTCATGAGAGCTTTCATTGGGCAAGGATTCTAATCCAAGCCTTTCAAATAAACACAATTAAATCTAATGGAACTAAGAAAGCACAAGGGCACTCACATGATTTATGTGAGTTCTAAGTTGGGCCCTTTTAGCTTTTTTATTTGCAACTTGACTTAGGGCCTCTAATGTCATTTTAGAGTTTTAAGCCTCTAGTCTCTTATTCCTAGGAATTACAACTTGCTACTGGTACTCATTGGGTTGGGCTTATACGCACAGAATGCCAGTGCCCTTGCACTTATTACCCTACTTACAATGTACTGTGGCGAGACCCACTAGGTAAGGCTTGGCCAACATTATTTTTTAACTGGTGGGACCCACTTGTTTATTATTGTGCAGGAAATACCCACAACCCTGGTCCACGGCCCAAAGTAGTGCCGGTCCCCCGGCACTAGGCTACGATTGTCGTGAAGGGGCGCTGTTGTCGGTTCTTTTATTGTTGGGACATGGGTGCTTCAGGAAGTGCGTGGATAGAGTTCGCTTACATAAAACCTGAGGCTTTATTAGTGGATGATCAACAAGAACATTGTGCCCTTGCTCATGTGTGTGTGCCTGGGCGTTGGGCTGCCCACCGGTGCCCACCCTGGGGCTACTCGATGCCATCTGCGCCCTGCCCGATGCCGCTTGGTGCCTGCTTGATGCCGCTGCCCCGGCGCCACCTGCGCTACCCGGTGCCATTGCCAGGGTGCTCAGGACCTCACCCTAGTGCCCGCCTGTGAATAGCCAGCTACGCCCGTCCATTTTGGCAGGCAGCCCCCTTGCGAGCACTATGCCACATGGCGCCCAAACATTGGGCTGGAGCCAGAACCCATTTGGTCCCAGGGCAGTGCCTTTAAGGCTCAATCGGGGGGGGGGGGGGGGGGGGGGGGTTTCATTTAGAAATCATGTATAAAAAACTTTCTAAATGGTATTTTTTTTTTTAGCATGGCAAGGAGGGCGGAGGTCTTTTTGAAATTAATTATCTCTATAATTATTTCGAGTAGTTTATTCTAATGGGAATTTTTAAGATGGTTAAACAAAGATCAACATAACTCATTATTTTGTTTATAGGCCTATGCATTTGCAAAAAATATTGGTATAATTTTTCAAAAAGCATGTTATTGTCTTAAAACTGGCATTTTTTTTCTTACATTGCTTTTTATTTGCAATCATACCCGAAATAATCTTGTATTTAACAAAAAAAAATAGTTTTTTCTAGGCAAATGGCAATTGATGAAGTTCCCGTTGTGGGGGATGATTTTCCTATTTCACCGGAAATTCGCCTGGTCTCACCCAACAGGCGGTGACCCTCTAGATCCAACTCATTGCTACACACTTTACAAAGCAGTATTGGAACTCCATCAAAGTAATAGAGGTTGAATTGACATACCAAGAGAAGCCAATTGCTCAAAAAAATGATGAAAGATGTGGAGCACCGTAGCAAGACCAACAATATGAGTGTCATTAGCAACCGAAGGAAATAAGCAGGAGGGAAAGGCCTCTACAGAAGCTCGAAGGGCACGAAAATGAGCCAAAGCGAAAAGAGGACCACCCAAAGGATCACCTTGACGACTACCTACTGTAGACTAGATAGTAGAAAAATCCTCAGAGCGCACATGGTGACTGTAAAAGAGGGGAGTCTCAAACTGCACAAATGGGATAAGTTGAGCCAACGCACCACCAGCCGCCCGCAGCTCCCGAAAGATTGCAGCTCTAGAAATAGAGTTATCCAGCCGCCATGAGTAGAGATGCCAACCTGATGAGGGGAGAGAAAAGAGACAAAAATCTATTGAAACTAAAATAGATAGAGCGTCTTACAAGACGGAGGAGGACTTCGCCCTCAGGGATAGGGCGGATGCCACCCTATGCTTTAGTCATGGCGATCAAATGAGACATAGATAAAAGACGTGCAGCAGAAGACTTCTCAAAGTAGCCTCTACCAACAACTAGCTTGCCCATAGCCAAATGTGCCCTAGTATCTGCCAAAAATGATTGCTTGGGAAGCCCAAAGACCATAGAAAAGATAGTTGCAGATCTATGTAGAAACTCAACAAATGTCTCTCAAAAGTAAACTGCTGCAGAACAGGTCCTTCTGCTCGAACAATTCTACTACCAAGACATCCAACTTCTGTTTTAGGTGTCAATAGGCTTTTGGGCCCTTGAGACCTTTTTGCTTTTCATAAACTAGTTCTTCTTCCCTTTTTTGACATTCTTTATGTGGGGTTTTCACGTACATTTGTGCATATCTTTGCCTGAGTCGGGCATTACGCCCATAAAGCTCGAATAGCCTGACCAAGAAGGTAGGTTGTCTTCACATAAGATAAAGTCCTAGGCACGACAATCTTTTGTTTTTGCTTTTGGCGTAGACTTTATATTTGATGGTTCTATTATGTTTTTATCCTAATAGTATCATTATTGATTGATGGCTTCAATTTTTTTTTTAATAAATGGAGTACACGTTTTTGGCTCAGTGAAACGCATTATGTTGCAACTTTTAAAATAATTTACTTTTAGCATTTTCATGACAATTCGTTCGTGAGCACAAGGTTCCAAACATGCGAATGGAATAACATGTAGTGTTCAAGCCTATCTTAGTGTGGCAAGAATTTTACTTTTAGCCAATTTTTTTCATTATCCTTGACACATGACAAATAAACTTTTTCTTTTGATGTGTGCACAACTCACTTAAAATGTACTAAACTTTTTTTTATATACAAATGTACAATAATATACTGAACCTAACTAGGCTGCAAAAACGTACACAAGACTAGATGAGAGTGCAATAGATAGGTTTCGATAGAACTTACTCCTTGACCCAACTCGCCAACATTGACATTTTGAATACCTTTCATGTTTAGCATTATTCCAAGCATTATTTTACATATTTTCATGATAATTCTAGAAAAAGAATTTTCAAATAAAAGCTTCAAGGTCGTGTTTATGGACTGGTTATCATTCATCCGGAGGTGGGCTACTCGTGTAGCAGGTTGAGCCGCGGGAGCGGCGAATATTGCTACAAGCTGTACAGCCCACCGTCGGATTAACGATATCTAACATAGCAGGAGGGAGATAGATGGTTAAGATCTAAATCTATTTACAGACTGCACTATAGAAACCTAGTGAACCTACTCTCAACCAATGACGTGTGTCCGCTATCACATGGAATAAACCTTCTCTCAATCAACCAATGACGTAATGCCACATGTCCACTATCAATGCTCACGACGAATATGGGCATTTTGTGCACAAAAACGTTACTTTCCATTTATCTTTTATTTATTTACATTGAAGTGAGAAGGGCTTGCTTTTCTTTGAAGGGGGTGAGAAAGGCATCTCAGCTTGCATGGTACCAATTTGACGGGCAATTCAGTCAGGAATCGGATGGTCGGGTCTATCTGGGCTGGCCAACCGACATTTACCGGACGTGGCCCCGCCATATTTTAGCCATCAGATCCCTGACCCGCTGTCCCCATGACACGCTATAGTTTCACCGCCCTGACCGTTAGATCGGCTACTGAACGTTCAGATTTTGCCATGGTTCTATGATCGGCCGTTCAGAAGACCACCTGGCAAGATCTGAGTGGTGGGTCGTAAGATGCTCCGTACTAGTAACACCCATGGGCCTGCCTCTTCAGACGGTTGTCCCCTTCCATCTCTTTCTCCCTTTTGCTTTCTCCTTCTTCTTCTTCTTCTTCTTCTCTTTCGCCTTTTTTTAGTGTTTTTTTTGCGATCCATGAATTCATTTCGAGAACGTGGACACGCAATTTTATTTGCTCTACTATAAGCATATGCATATGCTGCCAGCAGATGCGTGTTTGTTTGTCAGCTGCCTTTCTAGCTGGCCTAATCAATGAGCAATTAATCACTGGTTGGGGTTTTGAATGCTCTGAAACAGTGTGTGTTGCTGGTCTGTGAGGCCAGATCTTATGGAGCTTGGCTTCTTGGGATCGTGTTTTGGTGTTTCCGTATGATGCTTTGCCTGCTATGGTTGTGTTCCCTCCCTATTTGCCAGATGAATCACGCTTTGTCTGCTCTCTTAAAACCCTTGTGCTGTTTCTTTACAATTGCTATTCACTTAACCCTAAGCTTATAAATTAGTCGTTTTTCTGGTGCGCTCTTGGTCTGTTGAGATGCATTTTGCGAATCCGATTGTATCCAGCAACCTTGTCCCTTCATTGCTAGAAAACAGAGGGTGATCTCTCCGAGCTGCACGTTCAGGTCAAAGATATTACCTTTGATATTAGTTCTGCCAAGCAAGAACTAATATCAGCCAGCCGCTTGCTGGGTCGTCTCAATGAGGGGCCAGTTCTACCTTTTTGTAAGTAGCGAGGAGTAAATATTTGATGGCGACCAAGATAGATCCTCCAAATGGAGCCTCAAATCCCGGAAAGCATTACTACATGCTGTGGCGAAGCATTTTTGAAGTGGATACTAAGTACGTCCCCATAAAACCTATAGGGAAGGGTGCATATGGGATAGTCTGCTCGGCAAGGAACTCAGACACAGGTGAAAAAGTGGCTATTAAGAAGATCGCCAATGCTTTTGAGAATATTACAGATGCCAGAAGAACACTACGGGAAATTAGGCTTCTTCGACATCTTTATCACGAGAACATAATTGCTATTAAGGATATCATGAAGCCAGTTGAAAAACACGGCTTCAATGACGTTTATCTTGTGTATGAACTTATGGACACAGACCTTCATCAAATCATCCGATCTTCACAGACTTTAACGGATGATCACTTTCAGTACTTCATATACCAGGTAGGCTCTCCGATTGTATGCAATTTTTCAGTCCTTTTTCCTCTTGTCTAACCAAAATATGTTAGTAGAAAATAGATTGTCTGTAGAGAATTTGCACCCGGTTCTTCTTTTATTCCTGGGTTCGCACGACTTCATTTATTCCTAAATATAAATTATACATTAGGTCATGTATCATGTTGATGCCACACAATCAATCCATATTGTTTCCCATTCATAGTTGCTGAACTCTTGAACTCTGATAGGTAGTATGTGAATGCGTAGATCCTAACGACCTTTGATCTCTGTTTCAATGGTTCAGCTTCTCCGGGGTTTGAAATATGTTCACTCAGCAAATGTTCTCCATCGAGACTTGAAACCCAGCAATCTTCTTTTGAATGCAAGCTGTGATCTGAAAATTTGTGACTTCGGATTGGCACGGACAGGAAGTGAGAAGGGTCAATTCATGACCGAATATGTGGTGACCCGATGGTATCGAGCTCCGGAATTATTATTATCTTGCGAAGAATATTCAAGTGCTATTGATATGTGGTCTGTGGGCTGCATTTTTGCTGAGTTGCTGGGTCGGAAACCTCTATTTCCTGGCAAAGATTATATTCACCAATTGAAGCTGATCATTAGTATAATTGGTTCTCCAGAGGAAAACGACTTGCAATTCATCCATAGTCATAAAGCTCGAAGCTATATCAGATCGCTCCAATTTGCTCCCAGAGCTTCTCTTGCTCGTTTGTATCCAAATGCAAATCCTCTGGCCATCAATCTCTTAGACAAAATGCTTGTGTTTGACCCAAAAAGGCGGATCACTGTGACAGAGGCGCTAGAGCATCCGTACCTTGCTATGCTTCATGATGTGGCCGTTGAACCATCAGCAGCAGCTCCCTTTGATTTTGATTCGGAAGAGGAAGACCTGAAAGAAGATGCTCTGAGAGAAAAAGTTTGGATGGAAATGTGCCACCATCATCCAGAAGCTGTTATTGAGAGTCAGTAAGTTTTGATTGTCTATACATCAGGCCAGTTCAATAAGGCGAACTCAAAAAAAATTGGAAGCTTCTAATGGACTTCTCACCCTTTTGCAAAGTTCTGTAGGTAATTGTACATTCACCTTGTACAGTCTGCTGAATAAGTTTATCCTGGGTTCCAGAGTTATCAAAATGTTTTACTCCTTACTCCTGAAAAAAAAAACAATATGGTTTGTATCAGCATTCCACAGAGAAGTCTTGTTGTTGGAAGTTTCAGTGGTTCCTGATAGTTGTTGAGCGGTACTTGGCTTTGTCCAAGAGAGGGTGCAAGATCTTTGTCAATTGGTTCCCTGTATGGAGCTTCTGCCCCATTTACTTTTGATGGCATCGTTGAGTAGCACTTTTCCTCAATGTTATGATAGTAATTATTTTACTGAAATGTGTCGATGTGTTTTATACTGTGTCTCAAAAATAATAAACAGTAATCTGAGTTATTGCTTATATTCACTTGCAGCTCTCAAATGTGCTCTTTTTCATAAATAATCCTTAATATATGCTTGATGCAATATCTTTATTTGTAAAGTTTGATGAACATAAATACCACATCATACCAAACTCTTACTTACAGTAGGAGGTTCAAGGGGCAAGGTTGAATATAAAAGATAAAGTCTGCTTGAAAAGTTGGAGTAGGATATTGGATGACATAATCTGAGAATAACTAAAGTTTCAAACAATTTGTTTTTTGAGTCTTACTGATGGCACCCTTTTCCAAAATTGTTGAGAGGCTTTTAGAATTAGGGATTATCTGCTGAAGTTAATTGACCTTCACCTTTGGAGAAGTGACAGAAACTCACACGTATTAATGTGCAAAACAAAACAGGACATATATATATATATATATATATATACATATATATATTATATAAATGTGGCCTGCACCTACTATTGGACTTTGATAATGTGAATATGGACGCTTTACCATATGGTTTGTGCTAAGCATGGAGTTGTCAGTCAGTAACTTTGTGTGTTCGCTCTCAAGAATTCAAGATTGCATGTGTCTTCTATTGTTTTCGGGTATTGTCCTAGCTGTGACATTGATATATCATTTGCTGAAGTTCTGCTGGAATATATAAAGCTTCACAGAGTTTTTTTATCATGATGCCATAGGTTTCTTTTGAGCAATGATGAGCCATCTTTTCTCTTTCCAGATAACAAGCTTTTTGTGGACACCAACTGCACCTTATAAGCAGGCATCATCATTGAGAGAGAGAGAGAGAGAGAGAGAGAGAGAGAGAGAGAGAGAGAGAGAGAGAGAGAGAGAGATTCATAAATTCATACGAGTCAATCCTCCCCCCAGAATTCGATGTACATGTACAGTAACAAAAGTTTGTGTGACTTTTTTGTGGGGATAAGTTACTTAACCATGTTCGGAGATTATTAGCTAATGAGGTTGTCAGTCAGGGAATGATGAGAATACTTCTACATAATTTTTCATGTTGCTCCTGGGTACCCAATTGGGTTCTATTTGATCCTTTGATGCTACTTTCTTTAAAATTCTTCCAAGGCTCTTAAATCAGGAAGTAGATCTCATAATGATACAGCCTTCTGCCTAGTATTTGTTTAGGTAGATAATTCAAGATATTTTAAAGGGAAGACCATGACACGGGTTGCATTTTGTGATAATTTCCATTTTGATTGAAGATTTTATAGGACAAACTTTTGAAGTTGTTACATCCAATGGCTTTCTAATGCATTGATTACTTTGTTCTTAGCCCTTTTTCAAAAGATGAAAGGCTAGCTGGCTTGGGAGTCCTAACAAGGGTAAGGAGCCTTACTAGAAAATGCATCTTGGTTTTTGGTTTCTAAGGGGGCTAGAATCTAGGACTTAAACTCTAGATGCCAAGTTAACCAACTCAGCCAAGCCCGTTTGCCCTACTAGAAAATGAAGTTTTTTCTTTTTGGAGGGGGGGGGATGGGGGAGCCCCAGGCAAAAGACGATTTTGACAAAGACTTACAAGAAGAAGAAGCCTTGAAAAATGCCAGAGTTGTAGCGGAAGTTCATTATGTACCTGTGCCACCAACGGATTTACCAGATCCTTTACGTAGATCACATCAACGTACTGATATCAATACTCAATTGCATCATCGTGAAGAACCATTTAAGATGACAGAACCAAAAGCGTCGCAAACAGAGTTGATCGTGAATATTCTGTCTAGTAAGATAGATCTTACATTGGGATAATTCTTAAAGTTGTTGCCTCAAGCCAAAAATATTAGCTGAGAGATTGACCAAGACGGAACCAAAAGTCTAGCGGGAACCACTATATTGTGCCAGATTTGAAGAATCAAACGATGTACTCAATGTAGGGGCCGCTTGGGAGAGCAAACAGAGGAACATCACCTTGTCAATTCAACATAAACATTTTGATCGTGAGGCAACCGTGATAGATAGAGGGTCAAGAGTCAATCTTATTTTTTCAAAGTTATGTGCCAAATGAGGTATTACAAAGATGAAACCTGCGACTTTTGCAATTAAGTCGGCCGATCAACCTAAAGGCACGGTAGAAGACGTACTGGTTAAAATTGCTGGTATCCAGTTTTTCATTACGTTTGTAGTAATGGACTTATCAGAAGCGCCATCAGTTTATCGGATTTTATCGGGACGACCTTGGTTACGAGTTGCACAAGTAATTCATAACTGGGAAATATGAAAGATCACATTTGAAAACCGTGGGCGAGCAGTCAAAGTTGTTTGGGTTTCCCTCCAATTTGGATGGTTCCCACTCTTTTTTAAATTTGAAATTAGGGAGGCAAAAATGGACCAATAGGATTCAGAGGCCAGAAAAGAGACCAACTCGAGTTCCTACACATGTTCATTCTTCATTTCAATAAAGCAGATTGGTTCTCTTGTGAAATGGATTTATGAATGTCCTTACTCTCTATCGCTTTTCCTGCATCTCTCATGCTTTCTTTGGATTGTGCTAAGCTATTTTATTGTGGATTTAGTGTTAGTGGATGTAGTGTTAATGCTTAGGGTTAATGGATGTTAGAGTTGGATGTGAATCATCCATTCATGCTCAAATCTGAACTATACTATCGCTCTCATGGGAACAAATCTACACGTGACAACTAACTTCGTCTCTTTGATGCTAGATTGATTAGATCTTAAACCCACTACAATTTTGGCGCCGTTGTCGGGGAGCTACACCAATTTTTCAGTTCGCAGCATGTTTGTTGGATGGTTAGCTTGCATTAGGCATCTTGTCGTTGCATGAATAGTGTTAGATCTACATTTAGGGTTAGTTTGGGAGTGATTTTGCTTGATTTGAGTGTATTTGCTTGTTTGAAATTTAATTTGATTGTGAAACAGGGAAAGCTATTCAGATCACCAATCTTAAGATCCATTTGGATCTGAGATATCAGAAAAAAACAACAAAAATCGGTCAAATATGCTAGATTTTGGTCAAAATGAGACAAAAATCGTCATCAGAACTGATAACTTTTTTTCCTCTTTCAGGAAACCTTCGACGAGTTGCAGACACCTTTGGTTTTAATTACAGAACCTTCAGTTTGAAGGGTGAACAATCCTTCCCAGCAGATTTTCATAAACATCAGAAAAACCATCAAAAACCACCAAAAAATCACCAAAACCCTAAAAATACAAAAGAAGAACCTTCGCCCGATTCACTGTGCATAGGTGTAATTCAGATCTATCTACTGCTAAGTCGGCGAAGAATAATATCAGAAATAGAAGGTTTTTTAAAGGATCAGTTGTCATATTGTCAATAATGGATTAACAGATCCAGTTAGATTTCTTCATATCTATGCTGAATCTTGTGAAGTCTATGGCGAAATTTTTTTCCAAGATAAACTTAAACTTTTTCCTATGGCCTTGACAGGAGCAGCACAAGATTGGTACTATAATCAAGATGAAACTGAACATGCAAATTGGGAGATTGTTAAACAAGCCCTTATCACACGGTTCAAACCTCGGAAGTTTATAGAAGGCCCTTTCCTACTTTTAAGTAAAATTAAAATGGGAAAGCGAGAAATGGTTTGAGATTACATTGAATGGGTGAAACACCTCAAATCTGAGTGCAAACCTGAGCCGATTAACGAAAATGCCATGATTATGTGGTTTTTGTCAGGTTTACCTAAAAGGATCAGACGTGAGTTGAAACGCCATAATGAGTATGCACTTTTGCAAAATGCTATGGATGATGCAATTCGGGAGGAGGCTGAAGATTCAGACGATGAGACAAATATTAGTATGTTGTCTTATACAGCAGGGAAGACCACTACGACATCCACCACTATTGCATCAATGAATATCAACGCTACTACAAAAATGATGCTCAATGAGTTCGAGAAACTCGGGAAGAACCAGCAAAAACAGATGGAAAAGTTGCAGTCGCAATTTGATGAGAAGATCAAAGCATTGGAAGATTTCCATGGACAACCGAACAAGGAACCTGAGAAGTTTGCGAAGACTTTTCCTACCAGGGAAAATGACTAGTGTTCTATTTGTATAGGAAATTACACAGTGAATGAGTGTCCTCAATTGAAAAAACGAATGGAAATCAATGTATGCCATTTGTGTAATTCGCCTGATCATGAGACTGCTTTTTGCAACTTCAATCCTCAGATATTTCAGCAATGGTATGCCCAAATGAGATATCGAGAACCACAATATGGAGGAAATCCAGCAGCTAGACCTCGACAATCTGCTCATCCGAAACTTTTAGCCTTACTTGGCCCACCAAAGCACTCCACTCCTCCTACCAATTTGATGGAACCAGAACCGTACAGAAATGTCGAGCAATGGAACTATGGTAATGATCAAGAAGGTGGATCTTCAGAACAGTATGTTATTTATGCTGCTGCGCAACAACAAGCATCTAGAAACTGGACCAGAGCACCACTTGGATGCTTTGCATGTGGTGAAAATCACAGAGTTGCAGAATGTCCAAATAAAGAGAAATTTGTACCATTCTGTCGTGACTGTGGTTATGGGCATCGCTGTAAAGACTGTCCAGCAAGACCAAAGCCACCACCAGCTACAGCCTCCTAGAAATTCACGTACAGATATGAATGATCATTTGCATCATCATGAAGAATCCTTCAAGATGACTGAACCGGAAGCGCCGCAAACAAAACTACTGTTCATGAATATTTTGTCTAGTAAGATCAATATTTCATTGGGAGAGTTTTTGAAGTTGGTGCCAAAAGCAAAAGAAATCTTAGCACAAAAGTTAGCTAAAGTAGAACTAGAAGTCCATCAAGAGCCACTTTTTTGTGCTGGATTTGAAGAGTCTAATGAAGTACTCCATGTCGGAGCAGCTTGGAAGAGTGAACAAAAAAATATCACTCTGCCGATATAGCATAGACAATTTCCTAAGGAAGCAGCCGTGATAGATGGCAGTTCAGGAGTTAACCTAATTTCTATAAAGATTTGTGTAGAATGGGGCCTTACAAAGATCAAGCCTGCGACTTTTGCTATTAAGCTAGTTGATCAAACGACAGTTCGTCCGCAAGGAATGGTTGAAGATATACCTATCAGAATTGCGGGAGTACAGTTCATCATTACTTTCATAGTAATGGACTTACCAGAAGCACCAAATGTCTACTGAGTCCTATTGGGACATCCATGGTTACGAATTGCGCAAGTAATTCATAACTGGGATACTAGAAAAATCACTTTTGAAAATCGTGAACGTGCAGTCAAACTTGATCCTACAACTTGGACTATCAAACCAGTGGTTCAAAAAGAGGATAATGATTCATCAACAACGGATCATACTTGTGACCGACCAGAGAAAAATTTGGGAGTTCGCTACGATTCTCAAACGGATACTGTCAACTAGAATGAAGCTCTTGCAACGATTGATTGTACAACAGGATATATGTGTCAACAATAATCAGTTAGATTTGAACGAGATTTTATTATTGGATCGAACTTTGGATACACCGATCACATTTCCATTGAATGTGTTGAATGTAGCTTGGATATCAATAGAACCTATACCAGATCCGATTGAAAATGACCTCATTCCTGTGAGTCATGCCTTGTCTTATGATGACAATGCAGAACTTACTGATGAGCAGACTCTAAATCATATGGATCTGACCAGATTTGGAGTGCGTAATGTTCTTGATGAACCAGCAATAAAACTGTCCAAAGTAGTTATATTGAAGGAAGACAGGATCATAGGGTCAATGACAAAGAAACAAGACAAGCAACATTATAATACGGAGTTCCCTGGATGGATTTAGTGGTTACAACCAGGTTAAGATTGCTCCTGCAGATCGTCACAAAACAACTTTTGCAACAGAATGGGGCACCTATGCTTACAAAGTAATGCTGTTTGGACTCTATAATGCATCAAGTTCGTTCCAAAGAGTAATGCAATTTGCTTTTAAAGATTATCTACAGAAATTCCTTGAAATATACTTGGATGACCTGGGAGTCCATAGTACAGATACACCACCTGGATCGATTGGAAAAAGTATTTGAAAGATGTCGCAAAAATCAAATTTTTCTAAATCCAGAAAAATGCCAGATATGGGTTTCCCACGGAATTGTGCTTGGGCATGTGATATCGAGACATGGTATTGCTATAAATTATTCGGAATTGCCACTGCAACAACAATTCGTGGAGTTTATGTGTTTATGGGTCATGTGAACTACTATCAAATTTTTATTATCTTCTTTGCATATTTAGCACGACCTATATACAAACTAACTATGTTCCTATTTGGGCAGAGTAGCATTAACTTCAGCACCGATACTGCGTTCTCCAGATTGGACGGTGAATTTCATGTTCACACGGATGTCTCGAAATACGCCATTGGATCAGTTTTTGACGTAGCTAGGTGATTATAAGAAGGACTATCCTATACAATTTGCAAGCATACATCTTACAAATCCGGAGAAGAACTATTCAGCAATAGAACGGGACGTTAGCCATGATTTTTTCTGTTTGAAAATTTTCTCACTATCTCATGGAGACGCACTTTGTATTTTATATGGATCACCAACCGTTACTTTACCTGGTAAACAAGATGTGCAACACTAGACATATTGCAAAATGGTTACTGTTATTGACTGAATTTGACTTTCAAATTGTGGTTCGAAAGGGAAAGCAACATTATCTAGTCGATCACGTTTCACAAATTGAATCTGCACCAATTAATACTGAAGTGGATGATGACTCATCAGATGCTACATTGTTCTATGTAGAAGCAGTACCTGAGTGTGGCAGCATATATTGTTGAGTACCTAATGCTAGGACAACTGAATGACTCTTTGACAAAAGTATAGAAGAGACAATTGATTCATAAGGCTCAACCTTATTGATTGATTGCAGAAACAATTGTATCGTCATGGATCAGAAAATATTGGCATGGGTGGAGGACATTTCTCTACAGATATTACTGTTCACAAACTTTTGCAATCAGGTTGTTGGTGGCCCTACGCTTCATAAGGATAGAAACTTATATTCAGACATGTGATATTTGCCAGCGAGCACGACGAGCTACTAGATAGAACTATGAACCCTTGCATCTGGTTTTATCACACCGTTTGAAAAATGGGGACTGAATACGTTGGTCCTACTCATCCTGCCATGCAAGGATCTCAGGCCCGAGTTCCAATAAGATTCTTTGCACTATATATGACAAAGATAGTTGAAGCAAGTCGGTCTGATTGGAAACATAAACTGTATGTAGCGTTATGAGCATTCAAAATCGCTTACAAAAATAGTACAAATCAAACACCCTTTCAACAGGTTTATGGTCAAGATGTTGTTATGACGATTGGATTTTTAATCTCATCTTTACGCATAGCGACAACAGAACGGTTAAATGATGATAAGTCTTTACAACTACGTCATGAAGCATTGCACAAATTGTGTGAAACAAGATTGATGGCAAGTTCATGCGTTAGCAGCAGAGAACGCCTGCCGCAAGGCATGGCACGATCGTCGATTGCACAAAAAAAATCTAAAAGCAGGAGATCTTGCACTGATGTACAAAACCAAGTTGATCAAGGAAAAATTGAAGTTTAGCGGTGAAGGCCCGTATAAAGTAAAGGAAATCCTAAACTATGGTGTAGTATTTCTTGAACACTTGGACGGAAAACGATTTGATACTCCGGTGAATGGCAGCCAATTACGCAAGTTTTGGTAGCTTGCTCCGCCAGTTTCAGCAAGTCTGATCTCAATGATTTTTAATTTATTTGATTTTCAATTTTTTGTTTTCAATATTTAACTGTTCATTTTTTTTTGGAAAAGATAGTTAAAAAAAAAAAACAAGAAAAAAATGAGAAAAGACTGATGAGCAAAAGTTAGAAAAGTCATCAGCATGAAAAAAAAAAAGTATTTTTGATGGAAAATGACTTATAAAATCATTGTTTTGGTCAGATGTTGCCTAACATATCAGAAACCTTCGCTGAGCTTTAGACTGTACATCCACTTCAGATATATCTATATTGAGTTGGGCAAAGGTTCTTCTCTAGGAACAGTACCTTTTTTGAGTTAGGCGAATGATCAGCAATATGCCATTTTGGGAACCTTCGCCGAACACTTACTCTCATTAAAAACCTTCCCTGACATGCTAGATGGTCTTAAAATGTCAAAATTAGGTTGACCATAGTTTCAGATTTTGAAAAACATTGCATTTATGACAGTACTTGGGCGAAGGACCCTATTGGGCAAAGGTTCATCCTTCACCAACGCCGGATAGGTTTAGAACCCTCATAAACCTTCGTCAAGATTTTTATAGCCTATTTTCACAGTACTATACATGCCTGCAAATTTTTGTTCATGATCAGCCAAACTCGTATTCAATGTAATGGACCCTCCAAATTCACCTATAAGTTGGGAATTCAATTCATTTCTCACTTGTGCTAGCGAAGCTCTTGCCAATTTTTTCAGTGACCAAGGCCTTCCAAACTTTCTGAACTGTTTTCTATTATACACTCGCACGTCTTACTTTTCATTTCTGATCATCATGTCTTACATAGATAAATCTCAGTCGTCTCGTTAAACTATCCATCGTGATGTCCCATCTGCAACACATATCATGATACTACCTAACACAAGCATAGTCACTCAATGGATGACCCTTGCGGAGCCTCTGCTTACTGCAATGGGTATTCATGAGAGAGCCTTCACAAGGTGCGTGTGACTGAGGCCCGCCCTTGATGCCATAGGTATAGCGTCTAGTACCCAAGCCTCACCAAACCATAAGCAGACCAAACAGGCTATTAAGCCTTACATTGACCTAACAAATGATTTGCATTGGACCAATGACGGCTACCTCCTAGATGCCATCACTGAGCTTGCCATACACATTATTGCCCAGGCTCCTTAATATCTTTCTGCTGGTTGAAACCTCAGGAAAGATCGCATCACTTCTCAAATCCTACATAGGATAGTCGAGTCCTATTTCAAGATAGCCAAGGCCCCTCTCGAACTGTATAACTAGTTCAAGACTATTTCTGGTGAGCTCAAACGAGCCATTAAGAGCAATACCAGACAGCAGTTTGCTGCTAGCTCCTTGTTATCCTCTGCTAGCGGCCTCACACTTTGAAAACAAAATTCATGGGTTTCGATTGGATTTTGTGCTTACGATTTATGAAGAAACACCGACCGAGGTCATCTGACCAGGCCTTCAGTTCACATAGTCGACGTCGTCCACGTAGCGAGATCGTCATTCCAGACTCGCCTTCCGTGTCACGACGTCGTACTAGGCATACATCGTGGCTGCGCTTCCACCCCTTGTTGCTACTTGCACTAAACTTCCTATTCCTCCCACCTCTGATGCTTTTTTCGCCTCTGATTTCACTCAAGAATAGTTTGTGACCATTGGGACTACAATTCCCATCACAGTTGCCCAGACTGCCTCAACCCCCACACACAGGAGCTGTTTCTCCAAACACCACGGTATTCATGGATATGTTCGATGATTCCGACCCCCTCCAAATTTTTGAAATGTTCCAAAGCCCTGCGCCCTTTGAACTCCAATCCCCTGGAAGAGGATTCGAACAATTTCATGATACTACTATTGATGTTGAAGAATTCATACCAGCTACCCTAGCAACTTCAAGCTGAAGCCCCGCATCAGCCACACTTCGGGTCGAGCAAGCTGTGAAATCACTAAAGCAGTTCGACGCCACAATGCCTGAGGGCTATGAAGAGGAAGATCTTTTTGAAGAAGAAGAATTACCGACACCTGTTTCACGCCAACCAAGGACAGTACCATCATGTCCTTCTGCTGCTACCACCTCCACGATAGTAGATTCTGGTGATGCTCTCGATCTGGTCTCAAGCCTTGCACAAGTGATCCAGTGTATGCTGGATAAGAACAAAAAAATGGAGCAGAGAATCTTGGATATGGAATCGAAAAGTACTCTTATCAGCTGGAAGATTATTCAGCTGGACGAGAATTTGAAGATCGCCAAGCAGCGTGAAAAAAAATTCGAAGCTGAGAAGAAGACGACACAGCAACAGGCTGACCGCCTCGAATGATACTCAGCTCCCTGTAGAATGCCCTGACAACCGCACAAGATTAGATGGACAAGGCCATGCAGGATGCAAAGCAACAAGTGCAGCTGCTACAAGGTCAACTACAGAGGCCGAGTAGGATCGCACACGTCTCCAAGGTGAATTGGATGCGACCCCCTTGAGCGTGATGCGTATCTCCAGACACAAATACCAGATCATCCGGTAACTCCGACGGAGATCGTGTATTTGATCAAAAAAGTTGAGACTTACAAAGTGGCGCTTTAGGGATTCTAAGGCCGCTTTGACAACTTCAAAGGAGCAGCTTCAACTGAGTTGGAAAAGGCTTAGCAACTATTAGTGCCTATGAAAAAGCTGTCGCTTAGGTGTTGGAAGCTGGACCTCAAATCTCCGTACCGATCATGTCGCAATTCTCCCCTCTGCACCAAACTGCAGTACCAATGGATACAGGGCTGGATTCAGGCATGGACCAAGGGAGAGCTCCAGAAACTGAAGAACAACAACTAGTACCACAGGCAATGCAAGCGGGTCCATCTTCATCACAGACCACACCATTATTCAGAAGGCCAATCAGCGTCGAGGATCAGATCCAGATTTTCTAGCGCAACATCCGCATGAGTCCTCATGTGGTGGTTGGGTCCTTAAACTTAAGACCTCTAAGATAGAGGCCGACAAAGAATTGGACAAAATACCCGCACTGAGAGAGCAGTGGTCTTGGAGAGTTACTATTTTAGAGAAAACTCCGGAATCTATTAAGATTTATGTGGCTAGCCCTCGCCAATTGCGGGTAGATCCGTATTATGTACCAATGCCATAAAGAAATAGGTGGAAGGATTTGGGATTGGCTATGGACAAAATTACAATCCATACGCCCAATATCAACCATACATTTGGACAATATCAATGGATTTCCACCAGGCCTTTAGAAGCATACCAACGCGAGTATAGCCACTCTCTCGATCCGGTAGTGAGACAATCGACACTGTTTGCAGAAATTTTAACTCTGTTGGCATTAGTGGCAACCAGATGGGATGATTGTCTTCCTCCTTTGGCATTCGATTTAAATAAGCCAATGGCCTCAGAGAATATCAAGGATCAACTGCCGGTTGCTCGACTGTATTTTCGTGCAACAATGATGGGAGGCTCTTGAAAATCTTGCTTCACATCATGGACAACCTCAAAGTGGATTGCCGGAGCTCATCGTTGTTTTTTTGCCACATAATTTGGATCTTTACACTGCCTGACTCGATTTTATGGAGAAGGTGCAGTATCATTTAATAAAGATTCGTCGCGAAGCCAATAAAAGTTCCCAGTAATTGCATCTCGCAGGTGTCGTGGGACCGCCACCAGTTTTGGTGGGGAATACTGTTGGAGAGTTTGCGAATCCCAAGACAACCCTAACCCCTAGTTAATAAGTGAGAGGGATTTGCCACCCTGCGTGTGTAAGTCCAACCCGATGATCACATAGTGATTTGATTAATTAGAAAGTCAATAAAAGGACTTTAGGCCTTTTTGCGAGACTTTTAATGTTGCAGGGTCTAAATGTCAAGTTAGTGAATAAAGTTGGGTTTCCCTCCAATTTGGATGGTTCCCACTCTTTTTCAAATTTGAATAAATAGGGAGGCAAAAATGGACCAATAGGATTTAGAGGCCAGGGTCCTCCTCTCTATAAAAACTGGTGCAGATGGGTCAATGGCTTTCCTTGGTATAGAACTAACTACTTGCCTTAGTTTGATCATAATAATGCTCAATGGAAAAGTTAAAGGTGACAATCTTTGTAGGAATGTCCAGATTTGCATTCTCGACAGAAGGAATTAAATATACCTTTATTTGGACATTCTGCAATTTTGTGATTTTCTTGATGGATCTTAGGATTGGTTGATCTATCTAGCCTTCCTTGCTCAACAATCAAAACAGATTTCAAGCAAAAAATCTACACAAACCAAGCAAAATTCTTCCAAAATCAACACTTAAAATGCATGTTTTATACTAATATGCCAAGACAAGATGCCTAAATGCAAGCTAACATCCATCCATGGATCGAGAACATGTTGAATTGAAGCTCCACCTCCTTTTCCATGACTTGTTCTCACAAAATGATAAGCCACTTAAATCCAGCAAATTAAGATCCATTATCATCCTTTTGATCCGTAGCATCTTCTTGGTGCATCATGTCAAGGCTTTGGACTCGGCCTCAGTCTCGTTTGATGATAGAGAGATTGTTGCTTGTTTCTTTGACATCCATGAAATAGCTCCATGACTATAAAAATGGCATGTGCACTTATGGATTTCCTATCCATATGATCTCTTGCAAAATCCGAATTTGAAAATCCAAACAAGCTAGGAGATGACCCTCTATAAACAATGCCATAATCTCTAGAACTTGAGATGTACCTCAATACTCTCTTGCCTAGCTTCCAATGCTCCACACTAGGATCATGCATGAATTGACTTAATCTACCAACACAATAGCTTAGATCAGGTCTTGTGATGGTTAGATATATGAGTGAACCAACTAGCTTTCTATAGAGAGTATTGTCCTTGAAGGATCGTTCATTACTTCTCATAGTGAGCTTTACATTTGATTCCATAGGTGTATCAAAAAAAATTTGTATTTTTCATATGAAATCTTCTAAGAATATGTTAGCCAATATTTCCACACAGAAAATAAAG